>RXOD01004393.1:0-23037 GCA_005223375.1 Amoebophrya sp. AT5.2
CAGCCGCGACGCCGAAGCGACCGCCGTGGGACGTCGAACTCGTCTCGTGACCGCGAACAGAACGAGGGGGAAACCAAGGAGCAAGAAGAAGTGGGGTCAGTAATAACACATCCCCCCCGCGACCGCGAGCAAAACGAGTCTGCCTCCACGGACAGCATGTCTACGGAAGAGTCGGACTCGTCTCTTAACCGCGAGCGGGACGAGTCCGCTTCGGCGGATAGCCTGTCTACGGAAGGCGACGAGGCTTCTGGTTCTAATTCTTGGCTGCGCAGCAACTTGCTGTTCGCCATCCTCGGGCTCGGCGCATTGGTACTCCTCGCGACGATTGGGGGTGTGATTCTCTGCTGTTGCTGTTGCCGGTGCTGTTTATCTACGACTTCGTCTGGGGAGTGGGACGCAGCCACGGCGAAGGAGACAGTGCTGCTTCCGGAGACACAGGCTCTGTGTGGAACGGATGTTGGAGGGCGGTGGCGCATGGATATGGAGCCGTGCTGTGCCGTCTCCGGTACCGCGATCCATCTAGAAAGAGAGGGGGAATGAGTGGCGCTAGCAACACGACTCATGCAGTTTTGTGTTGGCGCCAACGGTCCATCGCAATACATAGTGTAGTACGTGTATCCGACTACGAGATGATGGAGACTTCGCGGCGATGCCGCAGACCAAATGCTAATTTTCTTGACGTCACCCGAATTACAGCCGCAGTTTTGCTCGTTGCGGTTGATGATATATTCGTGGTCCCTCCGCCTGCGGGCAGCGTCACAGTCAGTGGAAGATCTGATCACCGGTATGCAACCCGCGTGCCACGGTCCCTTGTTGTTGAACACTGATGAACTACCAATACTTATATTTACAGAACACACGTCGTGACGAACGCTACGCTCGCTTTCGCTGATGGATTTACCATGTCACCCTTGCAGTCTGGATCAGTTAGTTGTGCTTGTCCACGACAAGTGTCAACGAGTTTTTGCCTGATCGGTGTCAGCTTGTCTGTGTCAGCGTCCCCTGCTGGATTGAAATTGATCACGCTAATATCGCTACTATCTTCAGGAAAAAATTTAAGTAACCAGCACCACGTGGCGCGCCGTTCAAATTGAGTTCTCGCCCTCGCGTCGTGCCCCCCATCCCCATGACACACAGATGTTGGATATCAAAACTCTTTCCAAATATTTTCTAACAGTGACGCTTAAGCAGGCTTGGGTCAGGGGTGCTGTAAGGGCAGGAGGACAGTCCGCGAATTCAATGAATCGCTTCTATCTGAACCTCGAGAAAAACTTTAAGTTTTCATCTTATATGTAGTAGTTGTAATAGTTGTAATAGTTGGTCGTTGGCCACTCACTCTTCAACTACTAGATTAGTATATAAGAAATCCAAATCACTTGCTTTCCCCGGCTCCGGATTCGTCCGAAAGAGCCACCACAAAACACAAGTAGGAACCGAACTACTGATATAGCTTTCAACACATACGAATACTAGACATTTGGGTATGTGCCGTGTCCCTCGCGGACCGCTCCCAGTCTTTTGGTTCTACTTCATCTGTTAGATGAGCTAGACGTGAAAAATAAATTGTGCTTGCTGGCTATTTTGCTTTTGTTTTTCCACCCTACAAGAACAAAAACAAAAAAAACTGAACTAACAACACAACTACAACAAGCTGCTGCTGCACACTGACTAGCTTGCATTGAACAATTTCGTACCGTTTGTGCTAGTACATCTTCACGTATTTCTATTTACTAGACCAAGAGTCATCGTCATGGACTCGCCTAATTAATTTTGCCTGACTGTGCCGGTACGTCCGTGTATTTGGCTGTCGCTGTGTTTACTAGCATTATATTGTTCCGCTTCCGCACCGTCATGATCATCCGAGAAGTTCAAGGCAAACTGAGGGCGACCCGTACCCGCACGACCAAAATGAAGGCTATGGCACATCGGGATCGGCAAGTTTTGCGCCGTCAGCCTCGCTGCCGCTGCGGCGTTCTTGACGCGTTTTGGGTGCTTCAAGTCGTCTGGCTGCTATGGGCGCTAGGTGTGCCTGTGAATGGAATGCCGAAGTACAATAAGGAAGCGCTAGCTCGACCGAAACCACGTTTGGTAGGAAAATCCAGCGCGGCTCTGGTAGCGAACCGAAGCAAACCCAAGCCGAAACCGAACGCGAAGCCGCCCGGAGACGCCATCACACTGGCGAAACCCAACTCGGTATTTGGGAACAAGCTGCAGCAGGCAAATCAGAACGAGGCCGCCTCTGTGTCAGCATCCTCGACTGACATCGCGAGCAAGCAGACGGCCGCACCGCCTGCTGCGGCTGCGTCTTCATTTTCGAGAGCGGGTGAAAACGGAAGCGCGTCTGCGAAGGTTCTTCAGGAAGCTCATCAGCGTCAGGACCCTGCAGAATCTTTCGCGAGCGGAGCAGCGGGAGAAAACCAAGCAGATGAGGAGCCTTCCTCTACCGCCGCCGCTGCACTCGACGTTGACCAACAGACTCAGAAACATCGTGAGGTCGCGACAGCCGCAGGAGCAGGACGTGGGGAGCAAGTGCAGGGACATGAACAGGAGGCACAACCGACGTTCCAGTCGGGCTACACCGCTTGTATCCCTACAACACAAGAACAGAAACCGACTCAAGCTTTATTCGCTTTCCCTACCGAACAGCGATGGGGCAAACCACTCACACTCCAGGAAACAACTCTACGCGAGACTGCGGACACTACAGCCGGCGCGAAACCAAAAAAAGCAGGATCCGAGAAGACAGAGCCGGAAAGCGGCCCAGACAAAAACGAAACCGATTCTGGGAGAGACGGCAAAGAAATGGAGCCAGCGCAAGGCGCGGAATCCTTAGCCGGCGCGGCTACACCACCATCAGAGCCGAAACCCGAATCGCTGCAGCCGCGCCCGCGCTTAAAGCCTTTTACTTTTGACGAAGATCATGATCATGAAGGGGGTGCTATTTCTCCTGCTGCGGAAGCTGAACCGAGGAAGACAACGCCAGAAACCACAGACAATACGAAGACCCTGCCGGCGCAAGCGGAAGCTGCGAAGCCAGTGACGGGCGCGGCAGTCGACGATGAAGAAGCACCGCATCAGCCGGACTCAAAAAATAGCACCGCATCCCCTTCCCGGGAGCACGGTCTGGCAGCAAGCTTCTCCGCCGTCATTCTCGCCGGGTCCCCTTCTACTTCGCACCGTGGAAAAGATGGGCTGGTCAGCGCGGCCACTGGTCCTGCTGGCTCCCCGCCAGCATCCTCACGCTCGCAGCGATCCCCTCTAGAATTTGTCAACATGGGCGACGAGCATCGGCCCCACGGTCGCGCTGCTGGGGAAGTAGAACAGCAACAGATGCCCGCTGCAACTTCTCTCGATCACAAGGAGACTACTCTGACTTCCCCCGCAACGATGCTGAATGCCCGCAAGGAAATCATCACCGCGCCAACAGCAGGTCTGGACGAGGGCGGTGCAGTAACAAAAACACCAGTTGAGGCAGTCGAGGATGCGGTAGAAGAGGCGCCTGAGCAATCAATTCCAAAGCCTCCGCCGCCGAATTCACCGCCGCCTCAGAAAATCCAGAGGCCCGTCAAGCCGCGGGACCTCGAGAAGAATGGCGTAGAGTTCGCCTACAACTACAGCCAAATCCAATACCTTGAAAACAACGGCGCTAGGGCAGGAGGGGAACGGGCATTAAAAGTGTCTTCATCTACTTCTGCTGGAGTATCTGTTTCCGGGAGCGACTCACGCACAAATAGGAAAACGTATACTGGGTATGAACCTCGCAGACGTGAAGTGGATTTTGAGGAAGGACTGCAACAAATCGACGTTGGCGGCAGCGTTAGCGACGCTGGTAGTAGTAGTACAGAGAACACATCTTCTTCGTGGACCGCTCGACTACGTCGCGCCGACTCGTTGCACTTGGCCGACGAGCACGGCAAGGACGAGGAAAGGGAAAAACGTTCCTCGCGCAGGAACTTCGTTGATGTGCTCGAGTGGGACAGCCGTGTTGACGCGAAGTTTCGCTTCGGTTTGGAGGTTATGGCCTCCGTAACTGCATCCGGGGAAGATTTCTGGCGGCAAGTCCCTCAGGACCCGGTTCCCAAATCGTGGGCGCATTCGCGGGGCATCCGGAAACATGACTACCTACAAATATGGTACTATCGGCGGCGCAAAACGGATCTTGTTCTCGAATACGACGTGCAGGAGCTGCTGCATCAGGGAGCGGGCACTGAAATGGAAACTCCTTCGGAGAAGATGGAGGAGCAGAAGGTAAGAGCCGAGAAAAACGCTAGATGGCGCCTCTGCCATTGGACGGATACCAGGAGCACACCGGATCGCAATGCGCCGCAGCCAGCGCAGCAACAAGAAAATTCGTCGGACGCCGCTGCCGCACCGCCGGCGACAAAGAAAGGACTTCTGTATCTTTTCGAGAAGTACAAGGAAATCCTCGAGCACGACAAAAACTCTGCTCAAGATTTTGGCTTTGCCCACAAGTGGTTTGCCGGGCGCCTAAAGAATGAAGCTCAAAACGAAGAGGGAGTACACTTGCCGCCACCAGAAGACGACGTAGTGCACCTTTTGCGGCACGAAGAAATGCAGGCCACGCAGTTTCGCATCTATGTCTGGCGGCCCTTCGTTGCGACGACTCGCGAGAAGCATGTGGTGTGGAAGTTTTTGCAAAGCAACAGGATTCTTTCTCCCCACACGATCTACAGAAGGCCCCATGATCTTCTCAGCCATCCGCGACTACCGCGACTTCCTGGCGAGCCAGGTACACGCACAACCGCTGCCGCGCAGCCGCAAGCGCTAGTCTCATCAACGTCGCGCGCGTGCGCCAGCGGCGGTTGGCTCTTCGACTGGAGCACCTTCCGCGGCATGGTGTCAAAAGCAAACGCCGCACTTGAGCTCTCCGTAGTGAAGCTCAAAGGCGGTGTTGGGGACGAGGCTCCGATGTATGCGGTGACGTACACCGGACCCCCGACGGTGTGCGCTGGAAGTGATTGCGAGCTGCGAACGGGCGAGAAACTTTTGATTATGTTCTCGCGTGGGCGTGCAGCCACCTCGTCTGCGGGCACTGGTTCATCTTTCTTGGAGTCTGGGAATGACGGTGAGGGGGCCGACGACGGGAGGACGAAGTGCGAGTTCTACTTTTTGCAAGCACCCAGCACGGACGAGCACGAGACGAACTCGGCAGCAATGTCCTCGAGGAGGCCTGAAGTGGGCGGGGATCGAGCTCGAGCTCCGAGCGATCCAGTCGCGGGAAAAACTCCCGATGGTGAGGTCGTCGTGACAGCTGCGCTAAAGGAAGGCGTCGTTCAGAACTTGCTCGGCTACCTGCTTTCATCATCGCACGATGGTGAAAGATTGCATTCTGGCATTTTTCTTCTGCGCGAGCCGCGCATCAGTATGCGCGCAGAATGGCTGGAGCAAGCGCTGTGGTCACCGCTGCAGACAGGGACAGCATCACGAAAATTGCCCACCGGGCGCGCCGAAATCCCACAAAGAATTCAAAAATTGAAGCCCGGGTCGAACTTCTACGATTTGCGTCCGTCGCAAAAAGTCCGTCCTACGCTCGCACACGGGTGGCAGGTGAGGAAAGTGCCCTGCATAGATCGAGCGACTGCTCCTCCGGCAAAGGCCGGAGGAAGGAAATACGGAAGCCCGAACCTGGCCGAAGACGTGTGGCCAACCTTCCGGAGGCTCGGCATTTCCTTTGACACGGGACCGTCTCCGACTGAAAGTGATGCTGAAACAGCTGCTACGTCGAGCGGAACTAGCATTTGTAGCCTTTCTGTCGACGCTGGGCGTACTTTGCCTGACTACGGCGCCCTGCCTGTGTTCTGCATCGGGGCCGCTCGAGCGTTGGACGAAAACACTTGTTTCGGCAAAGCGGTTAGACACAGTTCGGAGTTGTCGGAAATCATGGACCAGGCCTTCGCGGCCCGCACAGCGGCTCCACCAGCGGCCGAACGACCTCGCCAACCGCAGTTCTGGGTTCAAGTGCTCATCTCTGTGTCCTCTGTGGCGGGAGCACAAAGTAGAGATGAAGCAACGCCAAAGGCGGCACCGAATATGTTGCAGGGCGGCAAGCACGCGACGAGAAGACGCACTGGCACAGTTGCCCCTCCACCTGACCAAAACGCCGGACAGAGGAATGCAAATGGCAAAAAATCCGCGGAAAGTGCTTCCGCCGACTTTTTGCTTAGGGACTACAGCGTGTGGCGCTACCTCGACTCACACGTGCCGGAGCTGGAGAAAGGCCACCGATCCTCCGACGCCGGGCGACACCAGAGCGCGGACGAAACGAGTCGCGTTCCGTTATTCAGTGCGGCGGTTGGAAGCGGAGTCGGTGGACAAAGGCCATTTTCCGCGGATCCTACGTCCGGCGATGAAGAACAAATATCTTACAGCTTGCTGATCTACAGCAAGGTGGAGCTTCCAGGTATGCCAGTGAAGGCCGGCGATTTTCACTTCCCGCCGGCGCAGGAACGATCATTAAATCCGCTTTCCTTCATTCACGAACACGATCAGAAAAGTTTCGAGAAACAGCAAAGTCTAGGAGTTGAGACAACGCAAGAGCGTGTGCGTGAAAGCAGGCCGAAGTCGGATGGTTTTCTTCACACGGACACCGGGCGATCCCTCGAACCCGCGCTGGCTTCCATTCGGTCTTCTCCTGACAATGGAGGAGATCAAACGAAAGAGGAGCACGAGGAGCTGAATTTTCGCCGAGATGGCCTTTTCTCCGTCGCAGGACTTTCAACGCCGAGGCTGCATTGCCTGTACGTTGTCGACCCCGAAATTCAACGTGACACCAGCAGGGTTAGGCTAGTGCAGTTTCTATTGCCCCAGCAGGGCGCTGCCAAGCTGCCAGCGAACCTTTTGCAGCGGGCGGCGTGGCGAACGCAGATGCAGATTGCGATTGAAGCACAACGCCAAGACTTGAAGAACTGGGGCGGGCGGCTCGTCATTGGCACGCTTGGTTGGCGACACCGAGATTCCCATGTCTGGCACGAAGAGGAGCAGCCTGCTGCGGTTGTTGCTGATTCCGCAGCTGCAGGAGGCCGGAGCGGTTCGTTGCGCAAGCCTTTCTCGTTTCGGCGCGCGAAGCATGGGCACCTGTACCGGGCCCGGCCCGGCGATTGGGGAAGGGCCTTGCGCCCTGAGCCGGGAGATCAAAAAGAAAATGAAGCACCCACCCCTGCACAGGAGGAAGACCAGACGTGCTTCAGAAGTATGACTCCACCAGCAGACGCTAAGGCCAACGTTTCGCTTGAGGTTCACACGTGGATGCCGCCAAGAGGGGCGGCGACAGACGAATTTACCGATCTGGGCATCGAGTCCTTCGCATTTGTCGCAGATACTGCTATCGGACAATCTTCTGCCGCTACGGCAGACGAAGAATCGGGGCCGTGGACTGGACCTCGATCGCAAGTTGTCCAGGGCGCAGACGACGACCCACGATTCCAAGGCCGAGTCCTGCTCGAGAGGCTTACGGAAAACGGCTGGGCGGCGAAGCAGGGATTGAAAGTCGGCGACACTGTGCACGTGGTCGCGCCTTTCGCTTGCGACGCGACTACAGTCCCGCGCACGAAGGCAGGTCCATTGACGTTCTTGTCGGGAAAGCTGCGGGTGGTCACCTCGCGCGAGCTACTCAGGCACATGCTGAGCTTTCGTGCGACGGATGGTGCGCTACCACCAGTGCCGCAGTTCGCCATAACGCTGTTTCGCCGAACGGACTACGTACCGATCCCCCTTCTAGAGATTGTCGGTGGAGCAAGTCCCAAACGAAAGTCGGTGTGGCAAGAACGACTGTCCGGTCACCCGCCGTCCTCTCCGTCGCAAACGGGCGGTACTAGGGAAGCCGCGGCTCCGGCTCCGCTTGCAACAACTCCGCGCCCCGTGCTACAGTGGCACCCGCTGCTCGCTCCGCTCGAATCGCGTCCCTTGCACGTCATCAGGTTGGCTACCCAGAAAGTAGGAGGCAAACAGATCCCAAGGTGGATGCTGGATGCAGAATTGATCGGTGGCGGTGGGAATCAAGCAGCGCCGCCGGCAGAGTTGCTTGGCAGAAATGAATCTTCCCGAGATGATGAAATCATGAAGAAGCAGGTGATGGCGATTCTTGAAGATCCAAATATCGTATTTCATCGGGCGCAAGTGGCGGGTGCGGGGGGTGGGTCTACGCAACCGTCTTCACTGTTCGCGAAAATCAACTCTGACTATCCATGTGCAGCGGTCGCAGGCATAGTCAAACGGGTCCTGGAAGCAGCGGCGGGAATTAGAGCGCAGTCGCGAGAAGAGCAACTGCGGCGTGAGGTGATCGAGCTGGTGGCGTTCTCAACTAACACCGTGTCAGCACCATTTTCGGGACTCGACGCAGAGCGTGTGCCTGTCGTTGAATCGTCTGAATCTTCGCTTGCCGCCGAGCTGCCGGAAGCGAATATTCAGATGAACCCGAGGACCGGAAGTAGTACCTCAACAACTCAACACATTACCATTCCGACAACAAGTGCGGCGTCAGCCCCTCTCCTCCGCAGTGTTGATGAGGTTGACTTCGAGTTCTTGGTAGCAGAAAGCGGACGAAGAGGTGGAGGCGCGGCCGCTGGCATTCAGAGTCAGCCCGCAGCTGCCAGAACTAAGGAGTTGAAGTACCTCGCGTTGCAGTCACCAGATGTGGTCCGGGAGTTGCTATGGCTTTGGAATCGGCTCGACGATGGTACGACTGCTGGCCTGTTTGGCGTGATTGACCAACTGCATTTCGCCATTCGGGCGCACTTCAGGACCACTGCTCCTGCTGGAGGCCGAGCTGACACTTTCGCCGCAGTTCCGCCGTCGACAAGGAGTACGACGCTCGCACCGGACGAGAATATCCATCGACATTTTATCCGGGATGCCGGCAACATCGACGCGCCGAATGCCGACCCGTCGCCCGCTCCCTGGCACGGCGTCCCCTTGCATGGGTTCGGTATACCGGGCTCGCGGAGCCCTTCCGTACTAGGCGCCGCGGCCCCCAGGGCCACACACGAACTGATGTTTGAGGACGCGCCGCACCTTTTGTTTCCGAACGAATTGCACGAACCAGCTGCAGCTTCTGGAACGAAGTTTTTCGCCTTGCTCGACAGGGGTTTGGAAGGACTTCTGGCCGCGAGGAAAGGAACAGCAATTCGACTCGGAAAATCGGCAGACCTGCCAAGCGACATGCGGGCTCATCCCTTCTTTCGCGGGCAAGCGCAAGACAATGGAAATGGCAATGCTAACACAGAAGTCACAGACACAGACTACGAAGCCGTCGAAGTGCTGAACCCGGTTTCGCCGGTTTTTGTCCACGAACTACAGGATTTTGATTCTGGACCCGCAGGAGGAGTTGGTCCCGCTTCCGGCGCAGAGTGCCAAAGCCGTGGCATCCCGATCAACAAAATACGTGACGCAGTCGAAGTTCTGGCACAGGAAATGTGCGCAAAGATGCAAAATGATCTCGGAGGTCCAGCAGGGTTACTACACGGCCTTGCCGAACATTGCAACAGGCTTCTTGATGCGCCGCTTTCTGATGGTGGGGCACAAGCGCCAGGTCAACAGCAAGACGAAGACGCCAGCATGATGGTCGTGCCGCAGCGCGTGCGAGCACTGCTAAAGTGGATTAAAAGCGCCGCCCTCCCGGCAATCGAACAAACCGAGCCGTCTGGTTTCCGGACTTTCCTGGCGGATTGGCGCTTCCGTTTCGTTTGGGCTCTCCGCTCGTGCTTCCTTGAGTATGAGTTTCGCCGTTTCCCAGGAGGAGATGCTGCGGCCGAGACACATGATGATCCTCCCGCGACGGACAAGTTGCTGACGACTTCGCTCACGCGCAGATTCAGTGACTCTGCGCCTACATCGTCCCCTGCTTCCCCCGCGCCGGGCGCGTTGCAGACGTACCTTCTTTCAGGTAGAGATGGTAATGAACACGTTTCGCAGCATGTCCATCCGATGCCGGACATCATGATTCCCATCCGCCGCATCGACGAGCGACACCTCATAAGCGGTTTCTGGTATCGCTACTACAAGCACCATCGAGGCGTGGGCCTATTTCCCACCGGCCTGGCACCCGTTCCGGAAACCAGTCGGGTTGTGGAGCCGTTCGCAATCGCGGTTTGCGACAGGACGCTCCCAACTGGAGTGGCAGCCGACTACAAGGACCCAACCGATGCGAGGAAGTGCCAACGCATTTCCACTCCAGCAGCAACATCCTCATCCGCCGACGCTTTTAAGGCTGAAAGCAACAGTCCCTACACCTTCGCGAAACCTGCAGAAATTTTCTTCCACTGCAAGCATGCTGCGGCGACCGCGACGCACAGGTCGTTTAGCGAAAATCAGTACAGCAGACTCGCAGGACTGCTGAGAAGTCCGGTGCGCTCTGCCACGCGAGAACTCAATGTGGCCCGCCAGCGGGTCTTCGACATTCTTTTCAGGAGCAGCGGTGGCCTCAATCATGACAGCTTCGTTCCTTCAGCGTGGAAAGAGCTCGGCGGAAAACTCGTCGAGTACGTGCTTGAATGGCGCCCCGACTCGATTCCGCGGGACCTCTTAACGGCTCATGGGACGACGACGCAGTGGGAAGGGGACTCCTCCATACTTTACCAAGCCGCGCCACATATCCTTCTATCGTTCTTTCGGCGGCATTTCATCATCAACAAAACGCGTATGGACGAACTTGGGGCGAAATGCGCTCGCGACGTGGTTTTGAACTCGACGCGGTACACAAGATTTCTGGCTGCGCTGGGTCGTGACGATAAAGATAAAAATGAAATGACCGAGCTCTTGTCGTACCTGCAGATTGTGTTTCTGTTGGGACCGGAGGGCAGGTGGCCTTCAGTCACGGCGAGAAGGACACCGGCGGCCGGCGGGGAAGCGAGTGCCGCATACCTCGACTCCGGAGCCGCTGGCGAAGAATCGGAAAGCCACAGCATCTACTCCACGACGTGGCCGTGCAGCCAGTCTGAGGTCAAGCTGAGAAGCACCCACCCAGAATTCGAGGCCAGCGTTGACTCCGTCTGCAGCCAACAGTCCGAGGCAGGCGGGGGCTACTCCGTCTGTATTGTCGACCTTCTGGAGATTCAGACTGTACTCGTAGAATACGTCCTGAAAGAACTGCTGACGGCGCGGGACGCGGGGGTGGCCGCGGCGGCGGGAAGTGCCGCTACTGCAACGTCAAGAACTCCTGCTAGTGGTGCGACGGCTGTCTCTGCTCGACCGAATTGCGTGAACGCGCACGGCGGTGTCTTTGACCGGTCCGACGTGATTTTGCAGCTCGTGGACCCACTGTACCTGGAAGAGCAATTCTTCAACCCGCAGAGCACGTGGCGCTACCTGCGCGACGGCGTGCCGACGAATTGCGTGAGACCGGACGATGAACAAGACAAAGCCCTATCAGTGGGCGGCTACGCAAATTTGGCGAGCTACTGGCCGCGCCCGGAGAAAGTTTGCGGCAGAGGCTATTCATGGACCGACGACGCAAACCGCAAAATACGAGTCCTACACCAGCACGTCGAGGGAGCCCCCGACCGTCGTAAAGAGACAGAGGACGTCGTGCAGCAAATGTTGACGAGAGGTCGCGAGAGCGAGCAGACCCCCGGGGGGAAGCCCCTGTTCGGCATTGCATTTGCGGCGCGCGGGGTGTGGGTGGGGAAGGAAAACGCTGCGTTGTGGGATAGGTTGCAGCCCGCGTCCAGCTACCCCTCCGACAGCGGTGCGCATCCGGACGAGAAAAACGGAGCGCCTACGCTGCATCAGTTCGGACCTGCGGGCGTGGTATGCCAGGGGGTGGCTCCGGCGCATGTAAGAGGGCGGGCACGGGGGTACCCACTCGGTATCAAAAAGTGGCGCTTCATCGTGCCCGTCATCGACCGGGACGACGGGGACGTCGGTGGAGGAGGGACTTCCGGGCCGGACGGTGGAGGCGCACGGGAAACGGGAAGCACCGGCAACGCACAGATTGACGCTACGCTGAGCGGAGCCGTACCCCGAGAAGACGACTATACGCAAAAGGAATTGACGGTCGCCGACGATTCGCAAGCCGACAGCTATAGCAAGTTTTTGATTGAGATTCTGGAGACAGACACGGAAAGGGACCGGACTCTGGAAAACTGGGCAGCGCATGCAGAAACGTCGCTGACCAAAGGCTCGAAAATCCTGATTGTCGACCCGGTGAAGACGCTTCTACTGAACGAGGAAACGCGCGCCGCGGTGAAAGAGGAACTCGTCAAGAAGTACAGTGAGAGTGGCACTCATCTCAATGAGCTTGGCGGGGAAGAGAATATTCGCTTGGCGGTGGACAACTACGCAAAGCTTGCTAACCAGCTGCCTCCAGAAGAGCAAGACAATGCGGAAGCTGCAGCAGCGGCCGCGCGGTTCTTTCAAACGGTTCACAAGCCGGTGCAAAGTTTTTACGAAAGGTATTTCACAATGGCTGGCGCGCAGAGTGCGGCGGCTCGTGTGAGCGAGCCAACACCATCGCCAGCACGAACGACGAGACGTGCAGCTACGGCGCTCGAGCGCGACATCGACGCTGCGATTCGGAGCTACAACCTGCGCCGGAGCGCAGATGCATCTGGTGCGCCCTCGTCCTCCAAGTTGTCCGCCGCAACAACCGCCGTTTGCGGCAAAAGATGCGAACAGTGGATGGACCGCAATACGAAATACATTTGGGACCGAAAGTTGATCAGTACCTTATTGTCACCCGGAGAGTTGGCGTTCGGCCGCGATTACCCGTTATGCGTGCGCCGGGTCCTCGGTTCGCGTCCGCAGAAAAGTCCATTCAAAATGGGGGAAGGTTGGCCAATCGTCGCCGTTGGTGTCGACAACAAGCCGCTCAGTACGTCAATGAATGCAGGGGGTGTGGCGAATCATAGTGTCCAAAGAGCCGCGCCCGCGTCCTCGCGCGCAGACATCGCTGTGATGAAAGTCTTCCAACAAAGCAGGTACTACGCAGACCAGGCTGGTGAACCGTTCCACGGCGCGCTCGCTGCGAATAGTTTCCAAGTGTACAACGTCGGGGCCGAGCTTTCTTGGTCGCTTTCGAATTCCGACGAGCGGCGAGGGGTGCCAAACGGAAGTTTCTTGAAGTACGAAGAAAACTCAAAACCGCATAAAGTCAAGACATTCGCAACAGAGGTTCACGGCGGGTCAGAGCTTTCGTATCCCGGCATCGAGCAGCTGCTCCGCGAGTACGTTTACGGAAGCCAAGTGCGCGAGAACATCGAGCGGAGGCGCGAAGGACAGGATCTTGTTGGCTCCGCGAACGGCGAGGCTGCGGAGTTGCTACCGTGGAAGTCAATTACATCGAGCGACACAGTGAAAGACTTTTGGAGCTGGCAAGAAACGCTGGAATTTTTCCACCAAACAGGCCGCGCCAACGCGCCCACGCGGTCGTTCCAGAAGAACGTCGTCGAGCTAGTACAGCCCGACGCAGCGAGAACGGACCGGAAACGCAAACGGCAGTGGCTGCGGCTCATCGTCGACGAGTTTGCGGGTAGTGTTGAGCTTGCGCGTCGGATTAAGATAGGGGAGTCTGTGGTGGACGAGCTCAAAAGAAACATTTTGAAGAATGGAAACTCCTACGGGCCGACCGAGCTCCTCGAGCGTTTCAGGGAGCAGCGCCTGAGGGAGTTAAAACTGGAAATGAGTAAAGCGGAGGAGGAGCTGGAGGTGCTCCGAAATTTAGCGTACAGTGCGATTACGGCAAGTGATGTCTCCGTGCTGTCCTTTTCCCTGGAGCGCGCGGTCCGAACGACAGGCTTCTGCAGCCTGGCCGAGGCAATTCGCAAATCGCACGAAGAGATCGGGCGGGCAGTGGAGGGACATCAGCCAACGCAAGGCGGGACACTAATGGAGTTGGTGAAAAGGAAAGCGTCGTTGATCGTAGAGCGGTTGATCGGGGGATCTACTTCAGGATCAAAACCTCTACCCGAGGACGAGGTCGTCACAACCGCTCTAAGCATTGCAGAGCGGCACGCCAACGCCGCCCGCAAAAGCCGGAGCCGCCCTCCGTATTGCGCCAGGCCTCCCTCCGTGCTACGGTTTCTTCCGGACATGTGGGTGAAAGCACTGAGCGCTTCCGAGATGGAACGCCAGGGAACAGTTAACTACGTAAGCCCTTTGGGCGAGCTTCCCTTCGAACTTCATTCCCCCGTGCTGCTCGGGGAGAATGACCAGGTGCTGGGCCCGAACCCCCCTGTCGCGTTGATCCGGAAGGTCGGTTTGCGGCCGGGAGTGAATTTGACGCCGATGCGGGCCCACGAGATGCGCACGCGCTTCTCGAGGGCGCTGTGGGCGCCCGCTGCAGCCGTGTTCGCCGCGGACGGTCGAGGGAGTGGAGAGGATGGGGATGGGGATGCCCCTCCTCGGCGGTTGAACGCAGGTGGACGGGCGCTGCGAAAGTTGGACCGCCACGGGCTGTTCCACGAGGGCGATCTCTTCGCGCCAGAACGAATCCGAGCAGATGACGTCGAGGATCAGGATGGGGGCGACGTACTACCGAGGGCAGGAGCGGTACTGGATGTTCTTGACGTGACGGACCGCGACGCACTAGACGACCGTGTCGCGGGAGACGAGACGGCGAAGCTCAGGAGCGGCCAGGCGTTGAACCGCTCCGAAAGCGATATCGAAGAGGACCGCCAGTCGCTCGTACACATGCGGATTGTCGAAGGGTATCCGGGGGCGATCCAGAAGAAATTGTTGGCGGATGTGTTCCGCACGCCGGAGCACGTGACGCACCAGCCCGACGTGGCGCGGATGCAGCAACTCTCCGACCGCGGACAGTGCCCTGCGGAGCGCGGTATCCGCGAAGACGCGTTTGCGGATGAGGTGGAAGACCCGCAAGAGCACCCGTTATGGGGAAATCGGTACGAGAACGACCCCAGCCTCGCTGACAGCGGTGCCGCCTCGTCCACAGAGTCACCCTCCAAAGCTGGTAGCGGAAGCGTTTATGCGGACGCCCACGCGGAGCTCGAAGAGCTCGCTTTGATCGAGGACGATGAGGATGTTGGTATTGCTGGCGGAAATGCGGACGACCACGTGGCTCCTGCGGTGAAAGAAGAGCGAAACCTCGATCGGGACCAGAAGGCAGTAAAAAAAGCGAAGCACGCTAGAGTAGCCGAGCGCAACGCGAGTCGTGCGATGAGCGGGGAGGTTTTACCATCGGCTGGGGTGTTGAGTAACGAGCTTTCGCTGGCGGCGCGGGATCTACAGGACGTCTCGGAGAAGTTGCGGGCGGAGGCGGCAACTGGACTGGGAGTTGGTGTTGGACGAGAGAACTCGCTATATTCAAGCTGCACGGAGTCGGAAGAGGACACGGAAGAAAAAAATGGGCCTCGAGCGCGCTGCCTTCGGGGCGAGTATGAAAGCAATATGCTGCTCCCGAAGCCTGCGGCTACTGGTGGGCACGGAGGGGGCCCTGCGGGTGGAGCAGGCACCACTATCTTGCTAAATCCACGCATCGCGGCACATGTTTTGCGAGCGCGCTGGGCCAGAAATGTGTCCGCGCCACCGCATCCGCAGGCGCGCGTGCGACATCCGTGGCACTACCCAGGGTTTCTCTTGGATCCGACCAGTGCTTCTGGCGGCGCGGAGCAGTTCCTCGAGAATGTCGGGGCCTGGAGTCGCACCTGGCGGCCGGAGACTGATGACGAGCTCGTCAATATCGCTAACTACAACACCGAAGATCATGACCGTATGGACGTCATGAACGAGGCAGAAGACGCTCTCCTGCCCGAGACGCGGCTGTTGGTTCTCGATTGGTTTGGGAGGGCCACCGCTATCGACACCGGGGACACGGCAACCTCGAGCGGCGCGGAGCGTGGCGTGTTCGTGGACGCTCTGAAGCAGGCCGTCGAGACCGAGGCGCGGTTTTTGGACGAGTTTTTGCCGAAGCTCCGCGTCCTCCAAGACCGCAGCCAAATGGCCCGCACGAGCAGCTCCCTCGCCTCGCGCGGGCGCGGTCATTTGCAGTTGGAAGAAGAGGCGTTGTTGCTGCGCGAGCAGATGCAGAAAAAGTTGGATCCAGCGGGGGACGGAAGCTGCGGCGGAGGCGCTCCCACCTCTCGTGGATCACGTTTGTTTTTGGTGCCTCTCAGTTACCGAACGCGGAATGACGAAAACGACGAAGACTGCCGCGATCCGTGGCGACACAGCGCGAACCGAGAAAACTCTTTCGAACATCGAAGCTCAAGCGGCGGCGTTTCCCTGTTGCGTTGCCGACGCGACGTCGGACACACGCTGCTTGAAGTGGAGTGCAGCTCGAGAACGGTACCATTTTTAGACCATGGTAGTGATCCGCCGCGAGGGGCTCGAACTTTTCGGACGACTTGTGGTTGTGTGGTGCGCATCTTCAACGCAGCCGGCCTCCCCGAGAAAAACGACATTTTTGGGGGTGATCCCGAGAACAAGCCGTTCAGCACCAGCGCGATTTTACAGCACCCAATCGTGCACTTGGCGCTTCTGCGCGGAGACGAGTCAGCCGTCTTCGAGCGTGTCAGCGACCCTACCCAGGAAAGCATACACAGCCTCGGCGGCGTGTTGATTCTGCCCATGCTGTCGTGGAGCGGAGGCGGGTGCAATCCGAAAAGTCTACGTACCGTTTTCGAGAAGATTGTTGCTAAGGCTGAATCAGAAGGAGGTACTCCTGCAGCGATACCAATAGATGATCACAACTGCCCGCTATTGCAGCGAAGTGGCGGGCACCTGCAGAATCAGGAGCCGCAGCCAGATACAGAGTTGTACCGGGAGAGCCGCCAAGCTGGAACTCTGTCCCTCGACGAGGTGCTCGCCGATGATTTGTTGCTTTCGATCGTCGAGACGCGGGCGGCGCTCGCCTTGGACGAACACGAGAGCACGGAGTTCAACCTGTACGCGTGGCTCAATGCGAAGTTTGGCCAACCAGATGAGCTCGGCGTGCTACAGCTGATTAGAAGCGTCACTACCTCGGCCCGCGATGTGGCGAATTTGCGCTCCAGCATGCGAGTCGCTAAAAAAGAGAAGCACTCCGCCACGTCGCTCGGCGACACACAAGTCCTCACGAGCGCGAGTTGGGGAGCGGAAAGCATCGAAGATTTCTTCGAACGGGACACGAGAGACGCGATTGGGCAGGCCTTGTTGCAACCGGGGGAAAAGAGTAACGGGCGGATTGGAACGAGCCCGGTAACGGAACCAACTGCCGCAGGGCCGTCTTCATGGGGTGCACAGCGCGCAAGGAGACTCTTGCAGAACCTGCGGACGCGGCTGCGACGGGAGCACGTGCTGCGCGTGCGACGCGCGACACATCAAGAGCTGCGACGATCCGACACTGTCAGACTCGCAAGTGCTCCTCCGGATGAGAAAGCCAAGTTGTTTCACGCACAGATCGAGCTGATCCTCGATCTGTTGCCGTGGACCTCCCCCAGTCCTGCGCGGCATTCGGGTGTTTACTCGCTTCTCGCTTTCGCGCGAAACTTCTTCGGCTCGAGAAAACGCTATCAGGCCTGGTCGCTCGGCATCCACGAGAGAGCGCTCGCAGACCTGGCCGGAGGCCTGCGCGAGGACCGATTGAGATTTGAAGCCGTTATGCGCGACGCAGACAAGTTGCACGCGGATGTTGTGAAGCTGGAGGAAAAGAGCACAATAAGTGCTGCTGCTACGGCTGCTACCAGTAGTTCACAGGGGCGCAATGATTCTCGCAAGGGTCCTCGATGCTCGGACTCGCGTCGTTGTGGCGGCACGGCGGCACCCGCGCGAGCGAAAAGAAAAAACGTTTCTGCTACTAGTTCGGCCGGCTATGCTGCCCTCCCGCTCAAGCAGACACAACTCGCCGATGCCCAGCAGAGATTGCAGGGGCTTGGTGCGTACCTAGAGGGCCAGTACGTACTTGTGGAGGAAGCGGCGAAAAAACTAGCCCGGAAGTTGCGGCGCGATGGCTTCCCGGCGGTGCAAGCGGGGCCAGCGACACTAGTCCCGTCACAGACGGCGGCACCAGATGAGGGAGGAGCAGTGGGAAGACTAAAACATGGCAGCTGGGGGGCCGCATCAGAATCAGAATCAATGAACGGTACGCACGACAGGCTCGCGTGGAGCAGGCAAAGTCCGGTAGGTGATCTTCAGCAGGAGAAAGAGAATGCCACAGTCCTACCGCAGCGAGCTGAAGAGGACGAACTCCGCGTGGAGGTGGAACAGGAACCGGCGACGGCGTCAGAAGTTTCTGGCAAAGCAACCGCGCTGGGACAACCGCGGCAAGCCGCGAATGACGCGCTCGACCAGGACCACGAGGTCCAGGAGGATGTTGGGCATTCACATGCAGGAGGGGTGCTGTTGAAGCGGACTATGTCGGCGATCGGTTACCTGGCCGAGTCAAAGGCGGCCGTCTCGCAAATCGCTGAGAAGCGCACGCGGCCGGCGGCGGGGCTAAAGCAGAACTTAGTTCGCGTTCTCACCGACATCGCAACGCAGGTCACCAGCGACCCGGAACCGGATGACACGACGCGCGTGCACACGTTCCTCGAGAGACTGAAAAAGTCGTTCCGCGACCAGGCGCAGCACTACGAGAAGCTCCCCGTCCCCAAAGTCGATATGGCCCAGCAGAGTGCCAGCGCTTTGAAGACTCTCACGGGCTCACTCCAGTCCGTCAACCGGACGCAGCCTGGGTGGGGCTTTGTCGTTTTACAAAAGCTGACGGAGTTTCTATTCGCGCGCGCACCGACGGACGAGGACTTCATGAGTAAAGAGGGGAATTTGGGAATGCTGCCGCGGTTTCCGGACACGGGGAAATGGAAGAAACTGGTGGAGGAGTTTGGTACTGCCTTTGGAGACGTTCCGGCGAAGTATGATGAAATGCCTGCTTTTACTGGTGGGGATGTTGCGGGGGAGTGGAAACTGTACTTCTTGTTGGAGGGCGGCCGAGATCGTGGCGCAGGCGCTGGCGCAGCTTCCAGCAACGGGGAACAGTTTCAGTTGTCTAGCGATGCTATCACCGATCCGGACGACGTGGACTCTCTTTCCGAGCTAAAACTGGCTGTCCCCCTGAGTGCGGACTGGACGGTCAAACGGCTGAGGACTGAGATATGGAAGGCCATTCGCCGGGAGCAACCATCGAATCTTCGCGATCCGCAGCGGCGAGCGCTGTCGGCGTCCGCGATAGGACTCAAACTGGTACGCGGGAGCTGGCGGGGAGCCGCAACCGTTGTTGGCGATGAGTACGAGGACGATGAGGATGAGGATGAAGAAGGTGAACGTGAACTCGAAGAAGATGACGAAGATGGAGTCATTCATTTAAAGGACGAGTGGCAGCTCGAGGAATTGGAAAGGCCCGCAGCGCCCGCGGCCAAGAGAGGAGCGGCTCGGCCGACGCCGAAGCCAGTCGCGATCCAAGTCATCCGCACAGGCGAGGCGGTGGACGCGGACCGCGACTACGACTATGACAATGTTGACTATCCCGCTTTACTAGCACTGTTTTCCCGCGAAATCGCAGGCGCGCTGCCACTACCGCTACCCTCGCACGCCGCCTTTAAAGGAATCCCGCGTGTCACCAGCACATTGCCAACAGCAGGGGCAGCAGGAGACCCTCCTGACGCGAGCACCGGCGGCGACGATGCCGCATGGAGTGATGCTCCGTGGAGAATCGATTTGTCTAAATCTTCGGCGCAAGAAGCCGCATCGAAGTTGCGTGTTGCGATGCGACAGCTGGACGGGGTTGTCATTCGCTACTCGAGCGTGTTCGTGAAAGCGCTTGCGCATCGAAACGGGGAGTCGCTGGTTTTCGCCGAGCGTGCGCAGGCTCGCGCGCAGATGTTGAAACTGTTAAGCCGGCGGATTCAGTAGTTCCAATACTAGAAATAAGTAAGGAATTCTCTTAGAAGGAGGCGAAAGGAAAGGAAAAGAGGGGTGAGTGAGTAAGTCTGGCCGGGGCTTCACGTAGATGTCCGCCATGAGGTTACTGTGCTTGAACGTTCATGGTAGTTGGGACATTGCTACTAGCACTCTTCTGACTCTTTCCTGGCACTGGCAGTGGCTGCGAAAAGTTGTTTAAGAAAAAGAAACTACTAGACATCCTCCAAAGGAAAAAATGGGATTGCTGCGCATGGCTGCAGTGCAGAGACTAGGGGGAAGGAAAAGTCATTCTAGGAAGGTATTCATACTGGAGGCCTCCCAGAAAACAAGGCAGTCTTTGTTCTACGCCCGGGTTGGGTGAACCTTCGCCGTCCGCTCGGTGCATGCTTCACCAAACTCGGACCAGGGCTGTTTTTATTCCCAGGTTCTATATAATATAACGTCCTTCTCCCTTCGGCGGACCTACAGATAGAGCTTGCCAGTCGTTTGCAGGGCTTTTGCCTTCGTACTTGAAGCATTTCCTATGCGCTATTGGGAGCGAATCCGCCTCAAAATATGGTTGCTATTGGAGTTCATCTGGTACGCAAAACCGCCGACAGCATCGCCGGAAGTGACCCCGACTCCGTGCTGTATGAAATTCGGGACGCAATACTAGGGGAGAAGATGGACGGCGATGCAGATGGTTCAGGTTCTGTTCAGAAAGTAAAAGCGGACAACCCGGGCCTGCGGGTTCTTCCGCCGGCGCTGAGCAATGGGGACGAATGCGGACTCTTCCACGACGGCGCGCGCGAGCAGAGCATGTTTACGAGCGACTTGACCAAGCGCGGGCGGGATGGAAGTCCAGTGCCATTCCGCCCCGAGGACCTCGAAAGGACCCAGCGAACGCAGCTGCAGTGCGAGCTGGTGCGGGCGCAGGAGATGGCTATTTAAGGAGAGGAACAAACCATTTTCCTGGACATCCCTGTAGTGAGAGCGGAACTCTTGTAGGGAGTTGGGTAGCTATGATCTCGTATGATCATGATGTGTGTACGAGCTGGCCGGCGTTGTCTTGTATTTGATCCTTTATTTGGTCGCACTGTGCTCCGACTACAGCTAGGGAAGAGGCAAGCACTGCAAAGTGAAGGCCAGGAGACGCCAGGAATTTGTGACGCCAGGAATTTTTCTGCTTCGTCTCGTATTTATATCTTGTGTTTCGCTTCGTAGTCGATCTAAACAGCAGCAGCAGGCCAAATTAACCGTAAGCACCTGCCAGAAATCAATGCCATCTAAAAATGGGTTTTTCGCCCCTCTATGCCATGCACCCGGAAACCGTGGCGCTGAGTATGAAGCTGTCGCAATTCCTCCGCGTCGATGGAGACGACAATGTCAAGCTTGACGCCGCCTACTCGGAGTTGTCGCAGACGTTTGAGGTGCCGGACGCAACACAGTTTGTGCGGTGGTCGCGGTCGAAGTACGTCGGAGATGAAAAGGAGTGGGCTGGCCATCCGAAAGAGCTCTTCCGCAGGCTCCACCAAAAGGATCTCGACGCGCTGAAGGGCAACGCCGATATGGGGCCTCTCGACGTGGAGGCGTTTCTTGCGTGGCTGATGGTCGGCGCGGATCGCGAGCGAGTCGTGGTTTCCAGGCCGCATCAGAGCTTACAAACAGCCGGGTGGTACCCTATCAAAAGCCAAGATCCCCTTCCACCTGGTTTGAAAAAGGATGGCCAAAACCAAAACGAGGAGACATTACACGGGCTTGTGAACAACAATGAGCTCTGGCACGACCACGATTTGTACCGGTCCGCCCCGGCCAACATGGATTGGGAGTTGCTGAAAGCCTTGCGGAAAAAGCTCACTGAGGGATTGGTGGGGGTGCTCGATTGGGTGAATGGCGACCACGGAGGCCACGCGTCGGCTCCGGCTCTATCAAGCGGCGCCAGACTCTCGCTGGAGAGGCTGAGCCTGAGCCGCTCGTCGGCGCCGGCAGCTCAAGATAAAGCCATTGACGAGGCGGTGAAAAACCTGTTGTCCGAAGACAGCGAAGCGGTGCAAGCCAGAGTGACTAAGTTTTTCGACCAGCTCTTCCATAGTAAAAGCTTCTATCCCTACGTGCGAACGAACGTGAAGTCCTCTTGGCGGTGGCACTTGCAGCGGTGGGAGGACAAGCACTCGAACGGCAACTCCTGTGGCGTGGACTGGACTAGTCAAGAATGGTATGTGTACCGGCAAGGGTCACCTACGTGGGGGCAGGGCAACTACTTTCCACTTAAGAACGCAAGGGGGTTGTGGAGATGGACGAGGCTGCCGATGGCAAACTTGAAGGATGTCCTGCTTAATGTACGCGACGACGGGCCTGAAGTCTTCAAAGATTTCGCGGAAAAAATTCGCGCCGCGTTCCGAAATTTCGTCACGCAACCAAGCAGCGAGCGGCTGCTGCGCAACAGCCCGTCCGAATGGGCCAACAGAGCACGGAGGGTCACGCCGTTTTGTCCGGGTAACGCGAACGCAGAGCAGGCGCAGGAGGTGGCACAAACACATTCCCTTCATTCATTCGAGCCGGTGCAGCCAACGACGTTTTCCCACATGGAAAAAGCCATTGAAGCAGCAGATCCGAAGAACGGCTACAAAATCCGACGCGCGTTCTCGGCATCGGTGGCAATTCTGATGAAGTGGAAGCTGCGCCTGCTGTGGTTGGAATTTGGATACATGGGCCACAGTGATTCTGCTCAAGAGCTAGTTGCTGGCGCAGGGCAAATAAGTAGTCCTCCTCTCCGATCACAGTTTCTCCCAGATGATAGGCGTAGCAGCATGTCGGCGCTTGCGGCCGCGGCGCAAGCCGAGTCGGACGTAAGATTTTCCGCGTTTCTGTCGCACAAGGACGCGCGAATCGTGGCGATTGCGGGTGTATCCGGGGTGGGATCGTCCCTACCAGCAGACGGCAGAACTGCCGGTAAAGACGATGCCTTAGTTGCCGACCGCTTGAAGCGCGACCCGCTCTCTGCAGCCGGAGTCTTGTCGCGGTCGCAGCGCGGACGCGGTCTGGCCGCCCTGGAAGCCGAAGCTGCACGACGGGGAACTACAGGGAAGAAATCGCATCCCTTCCTATCTGCGCATTTCCCGCGCATTTCCCGCGACTCCTGGAGCCATGAGCTCGGGCTTGCGCAGAGCGTGGCCGACATGTCGAGCTCTCACCACGACGGACGCCAGCTTGAAGGCTCTCTACTTCCGCTGCAGTTGCGGCTCTCGCCGC
>RXOD01004394.1:0-23024 GCA_005223375.1 Amoebophrya sp. AT5.2
CATGCGGAAGAACTTCGGCAACTTTCTGCTGCCGGAGGAGCTACAGGCGGTCCCTTCACGGGGCCGAGCCCGTTTTCGGAAAACTTTTCCGCGGCGGTGAAGCGGCACGGGGAGGAACTGCGCGTTATGAGCGAGACCGGGCGCGGCGCAGCTGGTCCCTGGGCGGCCTCCAAGCACGTGCTCGGCGTCGCCACGACCAGGGGACCGATCGCGCAGACCTCGCAGACGCTGGCCGATCGGCACGCGCAGCTGCGGATGCAGCAGTTGGCGCGGTCTATGATGCGCGACAGTCCCTCCTTGACCGGCGGCGCACTGGCGAACTCGATGGAGGCCTACGCGCGCGAACTGTACCAGCGCACCGGGAACGCGGCCTTCGCGCGGCAGGTGGAGCGCAACCGGAGTTCGCTGCTCGGCATGGGGAACCAAGTCCGGCCGGCCGCCGGCGCCACCGCGGTGCTGGGGGCGCTCGGCCCACTGGATCACGCCAACGCGAACCACTACCAGACCATCGCCGGCGCGGGCGAGTTCGGCATGGGGAAGGACTACTGGCGCCGGGTGCTGGAGAAGGAGAACACCGCGCTCGAGCGAAGTGAGCTGAGTCCGTACCGCCGGGAAGGGGCCGGGCCGGAGGACGGCGCGTACCAGGACAACCGGTTCTACAAGTCGGCCCAGGGCGAGGAGCAGTACAAGGAACTGCTCGGGCGCTATCGCGCGCCGGGCGGCGCTCGGTACGGCACGCCGGTGGACACAGACAGCGCGGACCTGCTGAAGAACACGTACAAGGTGGAAAAGCACGCGCACGAGATGCAGCAGAACCAGTTCCGTTTCTACCCGGAGCCGCCGGACGAGGAGAGCAGCAGGAGCCCGACCGGAAGTCCACCGCCACGCAACAAAAGCACGACTTCCACACGAGGACGAAACGTTCCTGAAAGCGTAGAGTTACAGCAGTACCGCGCAGACGTAATCCGCGATCTCTCGGAGTACTACCTGGGCTTCAAGGACGCGACGGTGATACGCCGCCGACACCATGAGGACCGGGGAGATGAGCCAGACGCGTGGCAGGAGTGGATGGGCGGGAGTAAAAGCCCGTCGGCTTCGAGGGGCGGAGCGCTCACGGCCACAGGGGACGAGAAGTACAGGTTCGAGGCCATGAATAGCATGGGAAAGGTGAAAATGCGGTCCTTCGCGTCGCCGGAGGACGATGGCGCGGCTGGTGCGCGTCGTCGCGGAAACATACCGATGACTCTGTCGCCCAAAGGCCGTGGAGGAGCGGGAGCTCGATCCGGAGGAGGTTCTGGTTCATCGGCCGCTGCGCAGGGAATGGGCTCTGCGTCTGCCGCGGCGCAGAAGGCGGGCGGTGCTGGATTCAGCGGTCTGGCCACGCCAGGAGGTCAGGCATCGAAGACGGACAGTCGGGGAAGCCGCGGCGCGGGCGCCGGAGGGAGTGCGGGTCAGCAGGAGGACGGCGTGGAGGATGCAGCCGCCGGCGCCGCATCGGAGTCAGAGAATAAAGCAGCTTCTGGCACAGAAATGGGGGGAGGCCCCACCTCCGCTGCTCCGTCAGGCGGCGCTCCGGGCGAAGATCTCGCAGAAGATGAGATGGGCGAAGTAGAGGCCCTGGATGCTGTCGAGGGGATGCCGGGTGATGTTGAAGAAGTGCCGGGCTATGAGGAAGATGTCACTGATGCTGATCGCAGAAGTGACGGCGTGGAAGGGGCTGCCGCGCCCTCGCGCTCCAGTTCGTCAAGAGCGCGAAAAACATCACTCGCGGAGCCGAAATCGGGTGCATATGGCGTACCCGGATCCGGCAATGAAATGATGGAAATGCCAGATGGCAGGGAATTCCCGAAATCGGGGGGAGATGGAGCGTTCGTCTCGCTTCGTGAAGGTGAAATTCCGAGCGGCGGACCTGGTAGCGGCATAATGGGTTTCGACGAGGATGGCGTGCGCGTTCCCAGATCCGTAGCCGGAGGAGCAGGCGCTCTTGATGACGCTGAAAGTCGAAGTGCTACTGCTAGCGTTAGCGGTCAGGGCTCCCATCGCGGCTCGCGCTCGGCTTCGGGCGCAGGAAGCCGTGTCGGCAGCGCCATCGACGCCGGCCGCGAAGATCTCGATGGAATCCCAGGCCCTCCACCCGAGGCGGAAATTCGTGGACGAGGTGGCGGTTTTCATGAGGTCGATGCCGACGGCATGGGGCCCGTGCCTAGCCAGAGACAGTCGGCGACGAAACCACACTCCTCTACACGCGGTTCGGGATTGGGGAGTCGCTTAGGTAGCAGTATCGAGAAGCTCGACGGTAGGGGCAGCGGGACAGGGGTGCCGATCCCGCCGTCGTCCATACCTATTGCCGAAACGAGGAGGACCCAGTCGAGCGCCAGCGCGCACAGGTCGTCTGCGGAGCACGCAGATTCAGGAAGCAGTATGCGCAGCCGCGGCCCTGCCACCGGTGCTAGCGGTGCGGATGGCGTGCCTAGCCAGCAGCAGAAATCGGCCACGAGACATTCATCAACGTACGAAGTTGGGGGAAGTCGAAGCAGTGGCGCGGCGGGTCGTGGAGCGGATCCATTGAACGAAGTCGACGACCACGGGGATGATCAAAGCGCCAGCGCAACCGACAGCAAACAGAGCAGAAGTACTGGGACACGCGGCAGTGCGGAAGACCGAAGTGACTCCGGAGCGGGAGATCCTGCTTCATCAAAAAAAAGTCACTACAAGAGCGGAGCACACGAGGTCGACGGCAGCAGAACCAGAAGCAGTGCTGGGCCCGGGACACGCAGCAGTGCAGGAGACCAAAGTGACTCTGGACCCGGAGCCGGCGGGCCTGCTTCAGAGAAAAGTCGATCGCAGTACAAGAGCGACGCACACGAGGTCGGCGACAGGGCCAGCACCAGAAAGTCTTCTGTAGGAAAAAGCGGCAGCAATGCTCCTGCCGACGAGGGAGACGATGTAAGCGCTAGTGTTAGTGCGTCCGACAGCAAGCAGAGCAGCCGTAGCAGTGCCGGGGCACAAGGCAGTGCAGAAGACCAAAGTGCCTCCGGAGCGCCGGCCGGTCCGATTGACATAGACTTCAGCGACAGTCGCCACGAGAGCAAGCTCCGTAGCATCGCCAGTGGCCACGACCGTGCAGGCAGCGGGATCGATGCCGGCGACGGGGGTACCAGGCAATCATCAAGGCATTCCGGAGCTCCACGTTCAGGATCCGGTCAAATTCCTGGCTCTCATTCCGCTGGCTCCGGGTCTGGTCAAGGCCCCGGCAGCGGGATCGACGGGGGTACAAGGCAATCATCAAGGCATTCCGGAGCTCCACGTTCAGGATCCGGTCAAATTCCTGGCTCTCGTTCCGCTGGCTCCGGGTCTGGTCAACGCCCCGGCAGCGGGATCGATGGCGGCGACGGTGGTACAAGGCAATCCTCAAAGTATTCGGGAACGGGAGCTCCTCATGAAGATACTGGATCTGGTCAAATTCCTGGCTCCCATTCCGCCAGCTCCGGGTCTGGTCAAGGCCCCGGCAGCGGGATCGATGGCCATGGCGGCGACGGGGGTACAAGGCAATCGTCCAGGCATTCCGGAGCTCCACGTTCAGGGTCCGGTCACATTCCTGGCTCCCGTTCCGGCGACGGGTCCGGTCAAGGCCCTGGCAGCGGCATCGGTGGCGGCGACGGAGGTACAGCGCACCAATCTTCGAGGCACTCCGGAGCCCCTCGTCCTGGATCTGGTCAAGTTTTAGGCTCCCGGTCGTCCGGCTCCGGGTCAGGGTCTGGTCCCGGCGCGGCCGATGTTGACGGAGGCGTCGTCGACGCGAACCCGAACATCCGCGAAGACCTTCTGACCACGCTGGAGCAGGTCGTCGGCATCATCGAACAGGACGAAGGACTCCCGCTGCCCCCGCTGAATTACCTGCTCTTCGACAGCATCGACCCCGCCGCTGACGCGTATCTCGACACACTGCGCGCCTACGCAGACGCGCAGCGGATGTTCCAGAATAACGCGAAGGACTCAAAACTCGGCGGCATCGGCCGAGAAGCGCCTCTGGTTCCTGCCGACGCGCTCTACGAGCTCGAGCGGTATGCGCGAACACTCGACGCGGACGCAGTGAACAACGGGCAGCGTCCGGGGTACGTAGCGGCGTTGAGGAACCAGCTGCGAAGGTGGGAAGGGGGCAACCGGTACGTGGCGGCGCCGCCGCCGAACGTCCGCAGATCGCCGGATGGAGTGTTCCCGCATGTGGGTGGCGGTGTGGGCAGCCCCCTCGGCGGGCCGCCGGCGCCGCCGCATTTGGTCCCCGACAACATGTCCCCGGAAGGCTGGGCACGGGCGGACAAAGTCACCGGCGGGCTGTTGGGCGCGGAACCCGCCCTCCAGGACGGCGGCGGTGACCGCCCGCGGCCGAAGGGCCCGGTGCGGGACAACGTCGGCTCGCCCCACCTCTTCGCGAACGTCGCTGCGAACGCCATGATCGGAGATGCAGGGAGCTATCAACCCCGTCCCGGCGGCCCCTCCGGAACCTACGGCGGCGGCATTCCGGACATGAGTGCCGGCGTCGCAAACCCGCTGCAGCCGAGTCCGACGCACCGTCAGGCCGCGGGCGAGCTGGACAGTATCCTCCGCTCCGAGCGCGGATCGCCGATCCGCGACGACATGACGATGTGGCCGCACGCGTTGCCGCGCATAAAGCTGAAGGAGGTGCACGACCAGCGCGATCTGCACTACAAAGCGAACCAAGCGCTGCTGAAGGCAGCCTCTAGTAGCGGCCAAGACCAATCGGTGCAGGACCGGCGGGGGCTGAACATGAGAGGCAACGACGCCGTGTACACGCGTGTTCGCAACGACCACGACAGCATCAACGGGTACCTGAACGCAAAGCTGCTCCAAAAACCAGACGGCGGCGCCACGCTGTCGCCGCGGCGCATGTCCCCGGAAATGGTCGGGAAATTGCAAAGGGACGGGGTGGCTCGCCGGGACTACGCAAACAAGCTGCTGGTGCTGTCGCCACGGCGGGGGGAGCAGCCCTTCGGCATCAAAAAGATTGTGGACTCGAAGCTGACGGACGGGCAGATCGCTATTCCGGACATGGTGGATTCCGTGTCGCCGAAACCAATGCCACCATTCGCGGAGTCGCTGGCACGGTTGCACCGCGATCTGGAAGATAAAATGGAGGAGCTGGTGCTCGGTCGCGGTGGAACTACAACTACAACAGCGCCAGTCGATGACCGGGAGAAGTTCGTGCGCATGAATTTGGCCACGGTGGGGGACATGAAAATCCCCGACACCGAGGTGGACATGAATGACCCTGGAAGGGCGCGAGACAGAAGCGCAGAAACGGCAGCGGAGCGCGCGGCGCAGGAAGGCCTCCGGAGTCGCTTTGAGGAGGAGTTTGCGCGGGCGAAAAACCGCCATGCAGAAGAGCTGCGGCAACTTGCTGCCGCGCATGGTGGAGGAGCTGCGGGCGGTCGCTTCGAGGAGGAGTTTGCGCGGGCGAAAAACCGCCATGCAGAAGAGCTGCGGCAACTTGCTGCCGCGCATGGTGGAGAAGCTGCAGGCGGTCGCTTTGAAGAAGAGTTTGCGCGGGCGAAAAACCGCCATGCACAAGAGCTGCGGCAACTTGCTGCCGCGCATGGTGGAGGAGCTGCAGGCGGTCGCTTTGAAGAGGAGTTCGCCAGAGCGAAAGAACGACATCTAGAAGAATTGCAGCAGCTTGTCGCTGCCGGTGGGGCGGTTGATGAAGAAAAGGCAGTTGAGCTCGCGGCTAAACTTGCGGCGGACGCCGCGATGGAGGCAATACGGCGGCAAGAACAAATGCCAATGTTGTCAGGTAGCGGTCGTGGAGGGAGCGACGTGGCCGGCGTGCGGGGGGGGCCTTCGTCTGCTGGCGGCAGCCGGAAAAGTCAGCTCGAGGACGAATTCGTGCGGGCGAAAGCCCGCCAAGAAGAAGAGTTGCGGCAAGTTGCTGCTTACGGACTCGTTGCAGGCGGTCGCCGTCGCTTTGAGGAGGAGTTCCCCCGAACTCTTAAGCGACATGCGGATGAAATGCGGAAACTTGCCTCTGACGCTGCCCGGGCTGATGAGAAGTCAGTTGAGCATGCAGCGCAAATTGCGGCGGAAGCTGCGGAGGACGCATTACGGCGGCAACAACAAATTCAAATGTTGTCAGGTGCCGATGGAGGGGGCGAAGCCGAAGGCGATGGCGATATGGCTGGATTATACCCGACGGGGATTTCAGCTGGCAGCGGCGTTGCTGGAGCTGCCGGGCGCTTTGACGAGGAGTTCTCGCGGATGAAAAACCGTCATGCAGAAGAATTGCGGCAACTTGCTGCTGCCAGCGGAGGATCTGCAGGCGGCCGCTTTGAGGAGGAGTTCGCCAGAGCGAAAAAGCGACATGCGGAAGAATTGCGGCAACTTGCAGTTGCTGCCGGTGGGGCTAAAGAACAAGCAGCTGAGCTCGCGGCTCAACTTGCGGCGGCAAACGCGAATGACGCAATGTGGCCAGAACAAATGCAAATGCTCTCACGTGGCAGTCGTGGGAGCGATATGGCCGGTTTGCGGGGCGGGGGGCAGCTTTCTGCTGGCAGCGGCGACGTTGCTGGAGCTGAACCGGGAGATGTGAAGAGATCACCGGCGCGTGGACCACTTCCGCAAGACCGCAGCGTGAATGTGGCTGCTCTGTTCGGCCTGATCCCTCCCGAAAATATACCACGTGGCAGTCGCGGGGGCGATATGGTCGTGTTGCGGGAGGGGCTTTCTACTGGCAGCGGCGTTGCTGGAGCTGGCGGGCGCTTTGAGGAGGAATTTTCGCTGATGAAAAATCGTCACTCAGAGGAATTGCGGCAACTTGCTGCTTCTGGAGGATCTGCAGGCGGCCGCTTTGAGGAGGAGTTCGCCAGAGCGAAAAAGCGACATGCAGAAGAATTGCGGCAACTTGCAGCTGCTGCCGGTGTGGCTGATGAAGACGCAGCTGAGTTCGTCGCTCAACTTGCGGCCGCAAACGCGAATGACGCAATGCGGCCAGAACAAATGCAAATGCTCTCACGTGGCAGTCGTGGGAGCGATATGGCCGGTTTTCGGGACCGACGACCTCCTGGAGGTGTGACGGGATCGCCGGCGCGTGGACCACTTCCGCAAGACCGCAGCGTGAACGTGGCTGCTCTGTTCGGGTTGCAGCCCCCCGCCGCCAAAAACGTCGGCAATCCTCGAGACAAGACCTTTGTTTCCGAACGGAGCGGAGGTTCAGCTGGTATGGAGCTCGGCAACACGATGATGGGGCAGCCGCGGAACGCACCTTCGGTTCCCCGTGCACTGCTCGAGCGCTACAAGCAACAGGACCCCCTCGACCCGCGCGTGAAAGCTTCCGCGATGGGCTACCTCGACAGAAAATGGGACGCCAAGGCGGCGGAGGACGCGAGAGCGGCCTTCGATGCGGCAGAACTGGCACGGGCGCAGGCGGGAAGCAACATGGCGCGGGACGCCACGGACTACGCGCGCAGGCAGCAAGACGGTGGCCTACAGCTGTCAGGCAGAGGGGTTTCGCCTGGCGGCCGCGGCCGAATTTCTCCGCGCAACGCCAACGCTCAGGTAAACGTCAGCGCGCTGTTCAACGCGAACAACCAGCACCAGGTGACGGTGCTTCCCCCCGGCGGCAGGGGAAACCCCAACGCCCTCGGAATGCAGCAGCAACGGGGGCCCCCGCGGCCGGTTTTATCGCCGCATCAGCACCACCAGAGGGCGGTCGAGAGCGAGCGCAAGAGGCTGGCAAAGACTTCCCCCACGGGAGTGCGCAAACACGCTCCGGGAAGTGGGATCGACGGGGCGGACGCAGGCATTGCTCGCAATTCGCTGGCCGAATCCGCACCGACGCGTGTAAGCGATGAGGCTCCCGCGGCACCTGCACAAATACAACGAGTAAGCGAAGCCGCTGCCGCACCTCCCGTTCCTCCGCCAGCTGCACGTGTAAGCGAAGCCGCGCCGATACCTGTGAGTGGAGGAGCGGGAGGAGCCGCGGGTCTGGCAAGCGGTGGGGCAGCAGTGCCGGGCAGTGCTGCAGCTGCTGTGCCGGGCAGTGCTGCAGCTGCAATACCGGGCAGTGCGAACGCAACCGCGTCGGCTCCCGCGAGTGCAAGTGGTTCCGCCGCCGCTTCGGAAACTGCGAGTGCTACCGAAAATAGCGGGGAGGGGGACGAGGGAGAGGCGCCCATGATGTTCTATCCCGCTGCACTGCACGAAAGCGAGCTCGAGCTCGACCCAAGCGCCCCTCAACTTGCTCCACAACCACAATCGCAAGCGCTCCCAGAGCCTGCCGCGCACAAAAGGCTGAAAAATAAATCGCAGCAGATCGCGGACGAGAACGCGGCCGCAGCGGCTGCGGAGCGGAAAGCGGTCGATTTAGGTCGAGTCACGCTGAACATGTCAATCGAGCAGCCTCACGTATCAACCTCGAGTAAGCAGTTCTTCGCGGAAGACTACACTGCAATCGAAGGAAAATCGTCTTTGTTGCTCCGTACGAAACGGCTGCGCGAGAAGCAGGAAGCGGAAAGACGGAAGGCCACAGCAGGAATCAAAGAAGTCTCGGCGGAAGCCGTCTCGCTGCCGTCCGTGCCGAAACTGGAAGTGGGGGGGAGCGCCGTCGCGTCAGGTTCTTCGGGTTCGAGCGATGGTCCGGGGGCTCCTGGCGTGCTTGCGGGGGGAAACTGCGATGTGAAAAACGCGCGCTCGCCGACCCTCCCCGGTCCCTCAAAGCTCCTGGAAAGAGCGCAGAAACACATGCACAGAAAAGCAGCAGCCGCAGCTGCAAGCCAGAAAGACGCCCTTGAAAAATAGCGATAGCCGCGAATATTTGTATGAATGCGGTCGTAATGCTTCGTAGCTGTGAAGCTGAAGACTTACCTTCACCTTGAATTGATGTAAAAAATTCAACACAACTAGACGTGGGTACCAAGTAACTAGACCTAGAGCTTCTAGAGGTTGACGTTGAAGTAGAGCGATCACGTCGACCACGGCTAGCACATGTAGTGCTCATTTCTTTTGCTCCTTGTTCTCGGGTGACCGAAGCAAGTTGTACTGTCCTTATGCTTATTCAAGAACGATGCCTTCGCGGTTTTGCAGCATTCAACATAACATCTGAATTAATGTAAATGCAGGATAATGTTTTGCCGTGTCTAGTAGGTGTACAAGGCCTTGGATCGATAAAATTTTATAGGCGCTGAGCGCCGCAAACCAAAACGTGACGTCGTCATTTGTAGAATAGCCAAGCAAACACGCCTCGCTTGTTGTAGAATACGAATCAATACTAGGAAGAGCCTTTACTAAACTGGTAGTTTAACAAACAGAAGCGCCACTACACTGTACGCATAACTTCGCGCACCAGCAGCAGCAAGTCAAAAATAAACAATGTACCTGCACCAGGCGAACAAAAGAGTATGTATCGCCGCGGTAGTGCGGAAAGAACATGCACTTCCACTGCGGATCATCGCCTAGTTGATCGAGACGAGACCACAAACTAACGGTAACGAATAAGAACTAAAGCGTGAGCGCTGCATCGTAATTCAGAACGTTTACACTTGCGCCTCCGAGCGTTTCAATGTTGCAAAGCAAGAAGAAGAACTTTAGTTACTACTGATTCAGAGCGGACCACCACAAAGATTGCTTCCTTGTACTAAGAGCAAGTCAGTGACGTCAAGGTCTTCAAAGAAATGCAACCGACCCAAGCTCAAGACGGATATTCGGGCGTCCCCGTTACAAAGCGGAGTGTTGCTGTTTACAAGAAGAGCCTCTGGAACGTGCACGTGCTCTTCTTCTCCTTTCGTTTTTTTGAGGTCCCAGGCCAGTCCAATCGATGAAAGGTCGGCGAGGAGCAAAAGGAGGGACACTCATTATGCTTGTTACGAAAGAACTCGCAGTCGAACGCCCTTCCTTCGGAATTACGTGAAGGTCGCGATCGCACCATGCTCCACCTCTAGCTAAATCGAGAATCAGAATGCAGCGACAGCATTTACTTTTACTCTACATTCATAGAATCAATTAGAAGAGACAAGGAATTAGCAGCGTTTTACTGCTGATGTGATGCTGGAACTCGTCCCATCGGTGGCGATTTTCTGCGAGCCCTCCTCCACATACAGGGGCGGTGGGAACAGCAATGGCAACACATTCTGAATGATTCACATTGATACAAATCAAAACGAGGAAGACACGCATCAGATCAAGCACAGACAAAAAGTCACTGTTTGATTTATAACGAAAAAGAAACATCAAAAAGCACCAGCTGACTACAACAGGAGGGGACTGCTGATCAACATAAATCGATCATTTAAAAAAAAAAATGGCGTCAAAGTTCTTCCAAGTAGGTGGCATTGCGTTTCACGACGCGAGCCTGCAGCAGCAGGCTGCGTCCTCCTCGAAGCCGGTTCCTCACCATCATCACGCGGGGTCGCCCGAACACCAGGACGACCAGGCCACTACTGCTGCCACAACGCCCGCCGCGGCCAGTGTAGGAGGTGGCGGGAACCATAACCACGACCCGGCATTCGGCGAGGGTGACCTAGAAGTAGTACCCACACACCTGCTGCATGACCAACAACTACAAAACGTGGGGATCTTCCGCGTCTCGGAGAGTCAGTTGGGGTGGAGACAAACGTCATGTGGAGCGAATTGTGGTGCCGCGGTGATCATCGAGGTGGCGGATATAATGGCCGCGATCTGGGACCCGAGCTTTTCTTGCAGCAAGAACGGGAGTGCTGGCAGTCTCGATGTGTACCAGCGACAGGGGCAGCCAGTAAACCCCTACATGCCCTGGAAGCGCCGAAGCCAGCTCGCAGCGAAAAAACTATCCTTCCGAGGATTCACGAAGGAGTACTTCTTGATCATCATCATCTTCATCATCTTTATCACCATCATCATGCGCTTCCTTTTGCTCGTGATGTGTATTTAGAAAAGTTTGTTTCCTCCGCATGCGCTCATGCTCACCTCTCCGTTTCCGGCGTATCTTCTGTGTATCCGATTCATCTCTGTGGAAATGGAATTTCGGCACTAATATCGCACTTCTTTGCTTCTCGTTCTCTACTCATCTCTGTATCATCCCGTACCCACAGGAGCGTCGAGGACTTAGCGTTTTTCTTGGCGGCGTGGTTCAATGTGACGTTACGGTTTCCCGACATGACTCCCGTTTTCCCGCACGTCAGTCACGCTTCGGCGATCGCGAGGAGAGGCGGGCTCGGAGCTGCAGATGGAGCATCGTATCACGGCGGTAGCTTTCCTCCCAGGATGTTGAAACACGTTTCTGAAGATGCTGACCATCCTTCGGCAGTTGCGCTAGCGCAGCAGCACCCGCGCGGCATTTTGAAGGAGGGCTGGGTCTACAAGCGGTCGCGGTTTCTGCACGTTTGGCGCAAGCGGTGGTTTGTACTTTGCGCGGACGGGACGCTATGTTCGTTTCAGAGCGCGGCGAACTTGATAACGCAGTCGCCGACGGAGCTGTGGCCGATTGCGGACATAATGGAGGTGTTTTACGATGGGGACAAGGAGGACCTGCCGGCTGCGGACGACGTCGGGGATGGAAGTGATGGGCGAAATAATGCGATGTTGGCAGAAGGAGCTGGAGGGAATGTAGATTCAGGGGCGGCTGCTGAAGAACAAGATGAGTCCGCGACACATAACACCGCCAGGGCGAATGGAGTTGTAGTAACTCAGACGAGTGTGCCACCAGCAGCAGCACAAGTAGGGGAGAGCCATGGGAGTAAAGGTGAGTCGAAATGCTTTCCGTTTCCGTCACCGAGCAAACGCAGCGAAGCACTCCGCCGAGAGTGGGCCCGGCAGGCGGTTGTCGAGGCAGTTGAGCACGCGAGAAGCACTTCAACGCCGCCGAGGACAGATCCCAGGAATTCGCCGGCACTGTCACCACCTCGACGGTACGGAAACTACGCGTCCACGTCTCCGGCGGGAACAGCTACAGCCGACCACTTTGCTGACCCAAGGAGCCATCATCTTCAACATATCCAACAAGCTCGCTCATCTGATCTTGACGCCAGCAATAGCAGCATCGACCACGACCAGCTGCACATCGAGCTAAATCACGAGGCCAGTGGAACGCCCCCAGTTTCGCTCCCGTCCCACCTAGACTTGCCGGAACTCGTGATTCGTCTCCGCAGTCGCACGATTCGCGCCACGCCGCTCGACGCCACATGCAGGGGGAGAAGCTCCTCGAGCAGTGCCCTTATTTTGGAGCAGACCCGGAAACGCGGTTCAGGACCAACGAGTCGCAGTGCGGCGGAACAGGCCGCATCCATCACGGCCGCCGTTTACGCGGAGCTCGACTGGGTCGGCGCCATCCGGCTGGCGAAAGAGCAGCACGCGGCAAGAACGCAAGTGCGGGAGCGGGGTGGAGGTTCTACAACTACGCGCATGGCAAGTAGCCCCGTGTTTACAACGCGCATGGCAAGTCCGCTTGTGGTGCGCAGCGATGCAGACTTGAATCTGGTGGAGATGAACGGAACAACCGTGGCTGTTCCTTCTGCACCAGGGACCGCGGATGCAGAGCGAGAGGAGGGGGCCGCGCGAGGAGCGCAACCTTGTGTAGTGGACGGATCCGGAGCGGGATCGAGCTTGACGGGTACTATCGCGCGCACCAGCAAGTCCTGGCTTCAGCGCGCCGTGCGGAAGGGATCAGCAGTCGTCGCTGCACTAAAACCCTCGTCGACGACAACACCGCCGACTGGAAGTACCACTTGTTCCCCGGCAGCGACCTCCGTCGGCGCGCCGTGTGCAGCTGCGCCAGAGTCATCTACTTCTCGTTCTCTTGCGGAAGACTCTGACTCAGGCAGCCAGCAAGCTCCCAACAAGTCCACGACCAGCGACTGCGACAGCGCGGGGACATATCAAGAAGATCACTTTGCAGCTTCGCAAAAAGAACAACATAAGCTCAATCTTAAACTGCCGCCAGATACTAGAGGAGAAGGCGCTTCGCATGCACTAAAGGACGTGCCCTTGGTTTTCGAAGGCGGCGCGGCGCAGCATCTTGCTTATCCTTCCTACCAGAATGAAGGTCAAGGTTGCGCCGGCACCAACTACAGCAAGGAGAGCAGTTCTTCCGCTGCGTCCTCTTCAACCGCGTGTGCAACGGAAATGAGCGAAGCAGAAAGCCATGACCAGAGCGATCGCCGCCGATCCGTAGAGTACGCTCAGGCTCGAGCATCCTCGAAGCAGGCGGCGCCCGTGCCGCGCTACCCGGTTCCTGCTCCCGGCACGACTTACAACGCGTCCCAGAGACTAGAAAAACCCAGCACCACCCGGCACCCCTCGTCAAACATCGTTTACGAAGGGCGACAAAACCGGTGGAGACCGCGAGAAGCAGGGGACAGCAGACGAAACTCCTGGGACTACGTGGAAGAGCGGCGAGAGCCGGACCCTGCAAATGTCGGCGCAACAGAGGCGGACGAGCGAACACAAACCCAAACGGGAGAAGAGTTCATCGTCTCCTCTCCAACGCTTGCGGAAGAAAGACGCGGGGGGCAGAGGGTGGCTTAAGCTCCTTCTTGCTGCTGCAGCTGCTGTGTCGTGTTGCTGTTCATTACTTCTTGATGTTCCACATTTGACGATCTTCCGATGTACGACCATACTCATCAAATCTTTATCATGTTCATGTATTGGCAGTTCTGAAGTCAACAATTTACCCAGGAATACAGAGAGAAGCCGAGGGCAGGATACATGTACTACTTGGTGCGGCGGGTCGTGTCTCGCCCGCTCATTTCGCAGAGGTGGACATACTGCCAAGGCAAGAAGAAGAAAGGGTCGTGCAGTTCTTGCATCCGGCACAGCTTGCTTTCAGAATGCAAGGCAGCGTCGACCAACTTCTTCGAGAGGAGTGATAATGATAAAAGTCGTGCATCTATCTCGTTTTCCAGTTTGTCGCAGCTGAGTACTCGTCGTGAGATCGCGCATTAAGGGTCGTGCTTGTGCTCGTGCTGGATCGATCCAATTCAACATTCGTTTTCGCTGTCGCTCGCACAACACCAAGCTTCAATCCATCGAGATCGATTTCGATTTCGATAAAACTCTTGCTCGTTCTCATACTATGATGGTTGATAGTCATGGTATCGACACGTGAACATCAACTTTCTGCTGCTCCCGCTGGTTCCGTACCATCCACTTTCTTGTGCTATTGAAGCTTTGTTTTGTGCTCGTACGTGGTCGAGTTCGTGCAGTAGCTCTAGCCTCGTTTGATCGCATGAGCACCATGCAGAGACCACCACATCATCTCCCAACGAGGACCGCACGCAGGAAGAAGTTGGTTCGTTCCTCGCGGGGGGTTGGAGTTTCTTGCGCGTGGTGGTGGTTGCTTTGCGTCGTCTTCGCGGCGGGAAACGTGCGGCGGGGCCTCTACTTGCGTGCGGAAGACCGCGATGCTGAACGTCGCGAAGAACCGCGGCCGCGTGGTGGAGAACGCAGTGCTGATGATCACGACCGCGTTCTCCACCACACAGCCGACGGCACCACGGCGGCAGCTCTTACGGGGGGCAGCCCGGCGCGAAAGAGCAGAAGGTACAGCGCATCAGAGCATCGAAAACGGCAGCGGCGAAAGACGGATGGCGGCTCCTTGGGGGAAGGTGACGGTGGTGCAGCTGCAGTCGGTCAGGACAGCCACAACCACCAGCAGAGCACGCAGAACAAAGTACTAGAAGTAGAGCCGAATCCTGTTCCTGCAAGAATCTCCCCCATCAACACGCGCAGGAGGAGAGATGCTGGTCGCGCTAAAGGGGGGGTGCCGTCACTTAGCGAGGTGCTGGCGCAGGAGGACGAACACCACGGGCCCGGCAAAAACCGCAAAGACGACGCCGAAGATGAACTCGCGGTCGAGGACGGGAAGCCGGAAAAATCTGATGATCTGCACGAGGAAGGATTTGCGACTTCTCGTCCGGTCTCCCAGTCCCATCGCCGCAGAAAAAGAAAACAATCGCCTTCCAGGACTGGAGAATTTGCCACGTATGAAGCAGATGTAGATCATGTAGAAGATGGCGCAGGAGTTCTGCTCGCTGGACTGAGTAGCGAAATTCCGGCCGACCACATCACGAGGACTCCAGACTCTGCGTTTTCCCCGCTTGTTGTTCCACAGGTGGAGGTGGAAGAAAAGAAGGACCTCTCGCACATTGTGGAGGAAGTCACCGCACGAATTCTGAAACGCACTCGCGAAGATCTGGCGGCTCGTCCATCCACTACAGCAGGCATAGCAATTGCATCCGCACCAGCAGGAGCAACAAGCCCCGCTCTGGCGTCTTCAGCTCCGCAACCACCAGGGCGAGGCAACTTGAGCTTAGGCTTAGCTTCTTTGCTTTCAGCGATCGCACCCTCTTCCGCGGCAGCGGCTTCGGTCCCCGGATTATCGCAGCTGGGAGCCGGCCAGGGGAAGAACTCGGGGTTCGTTGCTGCGCTGCGCGATTTGATCTCCCAGGAGGTACAGCAGCAAGTTAGGCTGCAGCAGACGTCTTCCGACGCGGACAAGGCGCTGGAGGAGGCCCTGGGCCAGCTGGTCTTCGCCGCGGTCGCAAACTCTTTGGGAATATCGGGCCTCGGCGGGGCGGGCATGTGGTCGTCCGGTGGGGGGCTCGGAGGTGGGACAGGCGGAGGATTCTCGGGTAGCTCATCGGCGTTCAATCCCGTGCTGCAGAGCAGCACGCCGAGCGGGGGCTGGGCGGGCGGGGGCGGGGCCGGCAGTGCTGGGAGTTCTACGAACGGCAACGCGACAAACGTGACGCCTTCACACGCTGGCGGTAATGCTCCCCTAGTACTGCCAGCCACTGCGGCGACGTCTTCAGACGTCCACACGCGCGCCCACATTCTGCATTGCGGCACAGGATCAAACCCGCCGGGTTCCTGCTACAGCCTCGACAGTGAGGGCATTTTGGAACTGGGTCCCGGCGCGCGCCAAGTCTGCCCGGGCCACCGCCCCGAGTTCAGCAACCAGAAGCGGTACTCCGTCGTCGCGGAGGAGAACGGACCGTGCAGTGTCAAGGAGGGCGACGCCGCGGATGCGCACGCTTTCCGCGGATGGGTGATTGGAGGAAGCGGCTCGTCCTCTTCCACCACGAACGAAGCTGCTGCGACCTCGTTTCTGCAACTCCTGACGTCGGACTCGGCAGTAGATCACGAGCACGAGGACAACGACAACGGCAGTGCGTCCGGCGGGGTCGCATCAACAGCCGCATCCTGTTCTCTGACCACACAGCTTCTTTCTCGCGACTTGGTTTTCGACACGCAGAATGCCAAACTTCTGCCCCCGCGCGGCGTCGTCGGACTCTACCACGGCGTCCTGGCTGATGCTAGAGACGAACCGTACTCGTCGTCGTCTTCCTCGTCGTCATCTTCTCTACTCGAGCATCGGGGGGGGAATACGAAGAGAGCGTCCTCGAGAGAGAGACATGGCCATGGACGAGCGGGCGCATTGCCGCGCAGCCGCTACGCGTTCGAGCTGAAACCTCGCAAGGTGGTGGGAGTGCATTCGGGGAACACGAAGATTCTGTACAAAATCCGCCTGCGCTGCCAGAACGGCGCGACGGAGTCGTGTGGGCGGTACTTGTGCAAGAATTACGACGACACGATCGGGCCGTGCGGAGGAAATCAAATCAGCGCGAGTGACGGAGGGTGGTTCGCGATCGTACCCGCACCTGTTGTGTTCAAGCGACCCACGTACAGCTCTGCGTGGTTGTCTTCGTCTTCGAGTCCGGAGGACGAAGAAAACGCGGAAGGGCAGGACGAAGAAGACGAAGACGCCAACTCGGAAACGGGGGATGCCTCGGAGTCTTTTGACGATGATGAGGACAGGGAGGGAGACGAGCAAAATTCCGGCCTCGATCATGTTTCACCGAGAGCAGGCTACGTCGGGTACAACGGGCGGGATGACGCTGATGAAGAACGAGATCGTGGTGAGCCACGCGAAGAAGCCTCGTTTGTTTACGACGAAAATGGTGCGGACGCCGAAGAGGGTCTAGTAACCGACGAAAATGCTGGAGGTCCGGGCGAGGAGACCACGGCAAGAACAAGAACACGGGCGAACCACCGCGCGGGGGGACAGGGGCGTCGTCGATCGTTGCAGCCAAGAAGGAGCCGCGAGATGAAGGAGAAGGTGAAGGGCCGAGGGCTAGCACGACGAGAATCGACTTCAACTCTAGGTCTAGACTCGTCTAGTACTACGCGAAGTAGAAACCGGAACCGCATCGGTATTCTTGCGGACGCAAGCCAGACAGCAGCCTTGTTTGATGCTGATGCTGGCAGCGAAGATGAGGACGACCAGGCTGACGAGTCCAACTCCAACTACGACTACGAGGGGGACGAGGACGAACGAGAACAGCGCGTCAGACCACGCGCTCCGGCTCCTCCTTCATCTACGAGAGCGATAGCCGCTTTTCCGTCCGGATTTGTGGAGAAACCTCGAGTGTTAAACCAGGATCCTGATCAGGAGAATCAAGATCAGCCGCTCGCTTTTCTTCAAGTTCCATTTCAAATCCAGCAACATGCACTGCGCCCACCCCCTGCAGCGGCCTATCCTCAGCAGAGCGGCTTTCACCGTGGCTTCCCTATACCACAAGCCCAAGCGCGCGTGATGACACCAACGCCACCTACTACAGCAGGAGGTGGGTGGAGGTGGTCACCTGCGAGAGCGCAAGCGCCCGACCAACTACAGCGTCGCTCGGTGCAGACGCTCCAGTCGACTTTCGGTCGCGGTGTGTCGCGCAGACCGGCTGGCGGTGTCCTTGGTCGCCCAGTCTTTCCTCATCCCGGGACCACACAGCGACAGCTTGCTGGTTCAGCTCAGACTCACCAGCGGCAGCTGCAGGGTCAAGCATTAGACCAGCCCCAGGCTTCTCTTGGGCAGAAAAGCGGAAAAAGCAGCCAGCAGTGGCACCCGAGCCTGCCGACAGGGAGCTACCAGGACCCGTACAACGCGCACGAGGAAAGCAGACGTCGCTATTACAACTACGTGAGTGCGCAGAACGCTGAGGCGGGAGCGGGACGACCTCCCTGGAACACAGAAAATGTTCATGACGCTTTTACCGACCAGCGCCTTCGCGCAGATGGCAATACGCGGGCTAACCGCGATTGGCACTTCGGGGGCGATGCAGCCGGTGGTTCATCATATTATTATCCCGGCAGCCAGCACCAGCAGCAGCAGCAGCACCACCGCTACGGATATCAGTATCACGGCTCCACGTCCGCGCAGCCTGTGTGGGGCGGAACAACAACAAGCGGGTACAACTACAACGGGCCGAATCAAAACCAATATCCACAGTCCTCCGCACGAGGTCCGGACGGGTACCCCACGCAGTACCACTCGCCGTACACGCAGTATACAAGTCACAGGCAACGACCGCCTCCGCCCCGTCCTCTGCGCCCTGCGTACGGCCGGAATGGAAACCCTGTCACCGTGACGTCCGATCCCTCGCTGAATATGAACGCGTGTCTCGATCCCTTCAGCGGCGTGTTGCTTGGGCCGGGGAGGTCAGTCTATCCCTACGACGTCACACACCAATCGCCGGAGGACGCCTACCTCGACCCTCGCCATTTCTACTGCCTGGACGCGAGCACAAGCCCCGCGACCGTGACGCAGTACGGAAGCCTGGGCGGAAGTTTCCGCCCGCTCTTGACGGCGCCCGTGGGCGCGCATGGGAATGCTGGACAGCACAGCCCGTACCAGCAGCAGCCCCAAGTGATTTACAACACGGTGAACAATGGCGCAAATGACGCAAACAACTCGTCGTCCACCACAACAGCGCAGTGGATGACAGCAGGGATGCCGATTACGGTCAAAGTCCACACGACAGTACACACAGACGACGATAACAGCAACTCAGGTTCATCGGGCGGCTCAGGCTCTGGTTCCGCAGTTCCCGGCACTTTCCCTTCGTACCCGGCATCTTCTAGTACTTCGGCCGCCGCGGGCGCAGCCGCGGCTGGAGGTGGATCGTCGAGCCCCGTGACGCAACCTGGCGGAACGGTGTTTTTGCGGCCCTTCGTGGGCCACGAGTGCGCGTCGAGTGTTGCTGGAGCGGCGACGACGTTGCATACGACAAGCACGATCGGCGTTTGCGCGCAGATTTGCATGACCACCGCGGAGTGTCGGGGATTCCAAGCAGATGTGCCGATCATCGGGAATAGCAGCGTCATCAGCAATTCGAATTCATCTTCAAGTTCCACTAACAGTACGAGCGCACCGGCACCAGCAGCTCCTAATGTTTCCAATGCAACTCCAACATCCGCAAACGCTTCGGCTTCCAATACGACCAATAGCTCAACATCCGCAGCCAACGCTACAAGTAGCAACTCATCCGCCAACACGACGAATGCTACGACTGGCGCAGGAGCTCCGCTTCAGCTTCCGGCGTTCACTTCTCCGTCATCCGCTGGTCTCGTCGACTGTAAAATCTTCTTGTCCACGGTTGCGCCGAGCGTAAATCCTGCAGGGAATAATGCGAGCACAACATCAACGACGTGCTACGTAAAGGACAACATCGCTCCCCGATATGTAGTCATGCAGCCCGACGCCGAAACAATCTGGGATCTGATAGCCGACGATGACATGCGGGAATTTTGCCAGAACAACATACCCACTGCGAAGGACCAGCATGACGGCACGACGACGTCGACTTCTACCACAACCTCAACGACGACGTCCTCGTCCGCGGGAGCAACTACTACACCGCCCGCGTCGCACCCGATGTCCGCGGAAGAAAGCAAATACGGTTACGGACCTTTCAAGTTGCTGTTGTCCCTGGCCGTGCCAGGGCAGACGGACTACTGGCAGCTGGCGGCCTCGCTCGATTTCTTCCAGGCAGTTGAAGCCGCGGCGCTGAAGATCGTGACGGCAGGGAGGAATGGCAGTAGAGTGCCAAGCCTTCTGGTGAACAACGTCACGGGCCTGCTCCCGGTGACGCCGATTCTTCTGGACGTGGAGGACGGGGCGGAGGTTCGTACTCCGTACTCTTCATTGCAGCAAACCAAAACGCATACTAGACAACAAAAAAGAATTGCAAGGCGTCGCGATGCAACCTTCCGCATGGAGGTGGACGCAACGGTGGAATTTAATTCGACGAATGTCAACCTCCTGTCCGAGCCGATTCCATACGAGCTGCTGGGGGAAAACACAGAAGAAAATCGTGGACTTTTCGACGAAGCCTTCGATAAAAGAAATCTCGCGTACGACGTGGTGGAAATCCGAGGTACTTGTATACTCCTTGCACGATGTCGATGTTGTGAAAACGGTATGAAAGAATGCCTACCCGTCCTGGTTGCAGTTGCATTTTTAGCTAATTTCTGCTGCTGCTGACGTTTTCGTTTTGTTGCAATGTTGAGGCTCAAAATCAGTGTCGATCCTGCTCTTTCCTTGCGATTCCGAGTCGGGTAAATCAAAAATTTAAATTACAGGCATCGAGTGCACCGAATCTTGCGACGAAAGAAATCCCGCCGATGTTGCATCTTCTGGTGAGTCGAGTGCAGCGGCCCCGTCGGAAGATAATGCGGGCGGTTACCACCGGGTGATCTTGACACTCGTTATTTCGCTGCTGCTTCTTGCGACCGCCGGCGCGGTCGGTTACTACCACTACTACTACGCGGGTGGCGGTGCCGTTGGTACCGGCACCGGAGCCCAGGCTGCGAGAGAAGACGCAGACGGTGCATCTGATGAGGAAGCAATGTCGCCTGCAGATGCGGACTACAGTCATAGAGCACTGGGAGAAGATACTAGAGAAAGCCAAGCGTCGAAAATATCGTCTGCTACTCCGCAGCCGTCCGGGACCGGCGAATCAAGCGACGGTGGTTGAGCAGTGGTCAGAGACAGTCTCACTGTCACTATGTTGTAAGAAAGGGGTGCCGCGGTCGCTGCGGCGACGCCAAAACCATGCTTTTCTATGTTTGTAATTGTATGTGTGCAACGACACCCGTTTCCTCCCGCCTCGTCGCTTCTCGAGGGCGGGGCTGCTCGTGCAGATGCCAAGTCTATGGCTTCCTATACGCAGCGATCATCCGACATCTCCTTGTTCGTGGACAATTTCATTTTGCAGACGAATAGACCATAACCCAACGAATTCTAGCCGAGAACAGAAGAAGGAAGAAGAAGAACGTAATGCTAATGGATGCCGATGACGAGGTTGAAGTTGATGACCACGTCGGCCAGATCCAGAATATCCGCGTCGTGTTCGTGCTCGTCGTCCGATTCCGTGGTCACCACAGGCACTGACTGGTCATTCGATAAATCACGACAATCGATAAATGCAAATCTTCAGCTAGTACTGCTACATCAACATAGCTTCCCATATATCCAGCATGGCCACCATGCATGGTGGCCGCCTAGAGCTACTTCTACACGGGATTTGCACTTCCAATTTCGACTTTAACTCCGACAACTCTTCTCAAGCAGGATAGCCGAGCAAAAGGTCGTAGTCGAGTCACGACATAAATTTCATCTGCGACTACGTTTTATGCTTTTTACCAGGCAAATACCAAGAATACCACGACATATCTTGCCATCGATTCGGTCGTCTAACTTCTGTCTAACACCCCCCGCATCTGCACGTGCACCTGCATATTCGCATCGTTATCACTCGAGCGCCATTTCGTCATTGTCGTGGTGTTCAGAAAAAATACAGCCTTCGAACACCATCATGTCATCATCTGCAAAGCGTGCCTCCACGGGCAGTGCTGCGTCGCCCGCCTCGAAGCGTATGAAAGCTGAACCTGAAGCCTATCGGGAACCCGATATTGGCATTCACATCTTCACGCGCGACTTGCGTGCGGACGACAACCGTGCGCTTTTGTACCACTCCGACTATGTAAAGGCCGACATCATCCTTCCTGTGTTCGTCTTTACTCCCGAGCAGACGAGGGATTCGGAGTACTTCGGCGAGCACTCCTTCGCCTTCCTACTCGCAGCGCTGCACGACTTAAATCAGAGCTTGGGGGGGTCGCTGGTGGTCTGCTACGGAAAGCACTCCGAGGTGATTCCCGCGCTTGTGAAGGCGCTGCCTCACGTGAAATACGTTAGTATCGCGGAGGATTATACGCCGTACGCAAAGCTGCGCGAGAAGGCGATTCGGGAGGCAATTGCCAGCCACTTTGGCAAAAAGGTGTGGTTTAAGGTCGTGGAGACGCACAACATCACGACTGGGCCGGGGGCCCTTGATGGCGAGGGCGGGCTGCACGGGCTCCGGTCTCGTACGGGCACGAAGTACAAGGTTTTCACCCCCTTCTACAACGCCGCGAAGAAGATCGACGTCGACACCGGGCAGCACTTGGGGACACTAAAAATGAGGCTTGCGCGTTGTTTGGAACCCTCGCTCTTCACTCCCCTAACGGGAGACGCCCTGCCGTTTGGCTACTCGCTGGAGCAGGCCGAGAGCGATTACATCAAGGCGCACAAGGGCCTCGTCGCTGCGTATCGTGGTCTTCCGCCTCCCGCGCCGGGGGCAGCTGCTGACAAGAACAAGCAGCGCAAGCACAACCTCGGCGTCGACGTCCCCGCCACGCGCCAGGCCGCGATTTCCCGGCTGAAGACGTACCCGTTTTCTCAGTACGCGCACAACCGCGATCGAAACATCAGTCCATGCACTCTGCTCTCGCCACACTTCAAGTTCGGACTGATCTCGCCGAGTGAGGCGTTCCACATAGTCAAACACCGGAAAGACTGCAACGAAGCGGCGAAGGAAGGGTTCATCCGGCAGCTGTACTGGCGCGATTTCTACCAGTACATCACGCTGCACTTCCCGTGGGTACTGGCCGGGATGCGGAACGTGGAAGTCGCGGGAGGAGGAGGTACGTATTTCAATAAAATGAAAATTTTGATGTAGGGCTACGCTAGCGCTAGGGCCACTTACAGTGAAGTGATCTGCGGACGGGGCGGACAAGGAAGTGCAGCGTGACGTACTGGTAGAAATCGCTGTACTGGCGCGATTTCTACCAGTACGTCACGCTGCACTATGGCGGGACCAGATGGTAAGTGACCAACTGGTAAGTACTCTGTAATGGGTTCCCTTGGGTGGCGAGTGCGGTAAGGCGCT
>RXOD01004395.1:0-23013 GCA_005223375.1 Amoebophrya sp. AT5.2
CCGTTCACCCGTCGGCGCGGTGCGGTTGAACGCCCGGCGAGCGCAGTGACCGGCCGCCGCGGCCCCTCCCAGACCCTTTTCGAGCTCTCTCCCGGACCCCTCGCTGCCGAGCCCTCTCCCGGACCCCTCCCGAGCCCTCAACCAGAACCCTGCCGAGCCCTCTCCTGGACACCTCCCGGGCCCTCTCCCGGACCCGCCCTGCCCGAGGCCTCTCCCGGACCCTCTCGGGCCCTCTCCCAGACCCCTCCCGAGGCCTCTCCGGGGCCGCCGCCAAGACCCCTCCCGAGGCCTCTCCCGGGCTCTCTCAAGCACCCCTCCACGGCCCTTTCCCGGGCCCCTCCCGGACCCCTCTCCGGGAGCTGGACACCTCCCGGGCCCTCTCCCGGACCCCTCCTGCGGGCTCTCCTGGACCCCTCGCCCCCGGCCTGAACTCCTCTGCTTAACTACACGTAGCTATTTCAGAAACATCAAATGATATGCATCATGGCATCCTGATCCTAGTACAACACGTACACGTTCTACAGATACTAGTACACTAGATGAACTGACTTGAGCTGAATTCTTCTACAGTAGAATTCGGCTTTCTACAGTAGATATTTTTGATTTTCAACGAAAGTCAACAAATGAGCTACAGTAGAAATGGGTCTACAGTAGCACATGGGGAGGCCTAGACTGGGCTACTGTAGAAATGGGGCTACAGTAGCTTTTTTCATGATGATGCTTTTTCTGAAACACGATTGAAATTTGATGTTTCTGACTGAATGATGCCAAAGCGTAAGCATGTGCGCAAGTTTTTCGCTACAGTAGAAATTTGCGCGCTACAGAAGGAGCTACAGAAGAAACAGCTACAGTAGAAATCGTAGGCATTTCCGTCATTAGTATATTAATATTAGTTGTTGAGTCCGCCACGATCAGACAGGAATAAATTTAAAAAAGTGGAACAAAAGTGAAAGGAAATCGACAGAGCCTAGGCCTGTTTCACGATGATAGTTGATCCACCTCCACCGACATCCAAAAGAGAACCCACCGTCTCGACCAGCCGCGCAGACACCATCTTGGTCTCCTACTACTTAGCGACGCGAATTACTTAGCGACGCGGGTCGGCGCTTCTACGTTTCCGGCGACGCTGTTCTCGTTCAGCTGCTCTGTTCTGTGGTCTTTAGTCGCCTATTCTTTGGTCCTAAATTGATCAGTGTTTTCTAGAATGGTAATAAATTGACTTGCGCGTTACGTCGCGCCGCAAGAGCAACGCCACGAATCAACGAACCGCATGTCGCACCATCATATCGCGCCGTGACTACTTAGTCAACAGTATCCGAATTCACGATAAACGCGAGCCATTTTTCACCGCACAGACACAGTCCAAATTCCAAAAAATCGCTTCTCTGTGCAAAACATGATCAGGAGTGGAAACAAATCGCATATGAGCTTCATTTTCACAACATGTTATGTTGAGCAGCCGCTGCTGTACCTGTATAATTCCTTGACTTGAGTTTTCGGCAGAAATCTAAATCTTCTCTCCAAGGGCAAAGAACCCATGAGCTGCAGCAGCGCTCGAAGTAGAAAGGCTGAACCTGTTCTACTTCGAGCGCCGCCGCAGCTTATGGGCCGTGTCTTCAGAGCATGTACTCGCCGCCGCTCGCGACAACATCCTCGCCCGCTGCTGAAACGAACTCCTTGATTTCTGCCAGATATGCCGCATCCACGCCCAGATTTCCCCCCTGGTCGTGTCCCCCGCGCGGAAACAAAACCGCCGTCACGGGTCGCGCAACTGCAATCCTTCTTTCACTGTACTTGTCACCAGCCACGATACGAGTGCCCGTTTTGTCGTGCGGAAACTTTTTCCTGTACAGCGGTTCCTCCAAGCCCAGCGCGGCGCGCTGCTGCTCGCTCCCCAGGTCGGGCGACCACGACATTCGGGCCGCGCGTGCTGGTCCTCTGGCCTGCGTATCTTGGCGTGCTGACGCTTGAACTTGATTTGGATGGTCCCGCCCTCTACTGCTCATTCCCAGCACGAGGGCAGGCTCCTTTCCACTACGTGCGGCCGCGGAGGGAGCGCTTGCTGGCGCTCGACCTTTATTCGCTTTCGTCTGGCTCAGCCGTAACTCGTCTAGCACTTTCCGGCGATGTTGATGCTTTGCGATGACCTCGACAAGCTCGGCCCGATCTTCGATCTCTGCGTTTGTGCCGCTGCCGATAATTTGGGAAAGGTTCTCGAGGAGGCTCTTCACGCCAACAACTTGGTCGTCCACCGTATGAAGGAAGAGAAACCGCGGCTGCGACGAAACCAAGGTAGCGGCTTCGTACATTTTCCCATCTTCCACCAGCATCAGTTTCCGCAGCGTCTCCGCCACGACCAGCTGCCGCCGCCTGCCGAGAACGCCGAACTTTGACTGTGTAGTTCCGTCGAGGAGTTCCTGCGCCAGGAAGCGTGTGAGTTCGTTTTGCTTGCGGCGGAAGCTCGCGAGTTTTTCGCCTACGTTCAGCCAGGAGGAGGCGGGTGAGCAGGAGGAGGCAGACATGTTCGCCAGCCACGTGCTGGTCGCGAACGCCCCCGTCAAGAGGCTGCGTGGAACGAATGCGGGAGTTTTGTATGCGGTTTCGAGAACGACTTCCGCGCACGACAGCCCGTTCTCGAAAATGAGGCCGGAAATGGGCACAAACGGCGGCGTTGATGTGGTCGGCCCGTGGTCGGGCGTCCCGTGGAGATTCTCCTGCTCTCCGCTAGCTCCAGCAGCTTGCAGCCGCTCGTCGCTTGTCGTGCCCACCTCGTCGGAGGTTGCGCCAGAAGACGCCGTCGTGGCTTCCTCAGAAGGTGGAACCCCGTGCGGCCGACCGAATTTCCGAACGGTAATAGCTGCCGCGCGGGGCTCCGCTTCCACGCCCGCAGCCGATGGGGACGATCTCGAAGGCCGCAAGCTCGGCGCCGACGCTCCCCGGCGCAGCACCTCCCCAAACGTTCTTAGCTGCTGATGTTCTTCCTGCAGCGCTCTCAGAGACCAGCACGCCGCGTCACCCACGTAGCACGGAGCAGTGAAATTTGCTGCATCGGCGACGTAATGTGGCGCTGGATGACAACCTCCGTGTGGCCGACTGTGCGTGCGCGGCTGCAGAAAACTGTGCGAATACCTTTCAACATCACGCTCGAAGAACTCCGCAGCGAGCATGGCGCGACCGCTTACCGCGTCCGCTGCCCCCGTACAAACAGCGTCCTTCGCCGAGGCTTCCTGCCGCGCGGCCGGAGATACCACTACCTGCTCGATGGAAATCCTGAGCTCCTGTTGTTCGGTGCCTCCTTCTCCCCCCATGCCGCAGCTGCAGCACGCAGCTGCCGACTTCGCGCATGACGTCGAAGCTCTCGAAGGATGCTCTTCCCTGTGCTCACCAAATCCGGCAATGCCATCGCCTTCTCCTGTCCCAGGTCCTGCCTGCGACTGAGAAATCTGAATCTCAGAAGCAGCTCCTATCCCCGATAGCAATTCTCGCTCGAACCGCAGCAGGTGCCGGTAGGCGAATTCCGCGACGCTCCAGGTCCCGATGGAGCGGCCTTGCAGATACAAGCGACCGCGACCGCCCTCCCCAGTAGAACGAGCACTCCAACCTCGAGATCGAGAAGAGAAATCGTAGTACGTCGCCACGAACCTGTACGCGAGATCCGAGGTTCGCTTCACTGCGTCGGCGATGCTGTAGTTGTAGCTGGATGTGGTTGTACTTCTCGTTCTTCCAGTTGCACCTGGATGTGGTACAACTTCGCCTTCTCGCCCGACTTCCGCCGGCACCTCGACGTTGTTTACGTAGTGGGCGTATTCCGGCGCGAAGACGTCGCAGCCCGTCGCCACCGCGAGTTTCAGCAGGTTGCCGAAGTTCTGCTCGACGTAGTGTCCGTTGCCGTGAAAGTGGATGACCACGCAATTCTTGGAAATGAAACTCACGGTCCTCGCGTCCAGCGTTTTGTTCGCGTCGAATTCGGCTGTGCTCAGCTCCACCATCTTGTTTATCCGCGCCGCTTTCTGCAGATTTCGGTCCACGCGGACGCCGCAGGCGCGGCGGCAAGACGCAGCCGTTGTCCGATGAACGCGATGCGGGCGCAGTCCATCTCCCTGCCTTGGCGCAGCTCCCGTCGGCTGCGGTTCCTCCTCCGCAACCGGATCGCCACGGCAGCTGCAGCACGACCCAAGCCGCGCCAGATCGGTGTGCTCGATGTGGAGCGCGAAGGTTTCCTTGCCGTTCTCATCGCTCCCGAGCCAACGCACGCTGCTCACCATCGCGTGCGACCAAGAACCGTCCCCCCCGTCTTCAACTGAAGCTCCGCATGGTGGTTGTCCTTGTACTGGTTCCCGGCCCACCGGGGACGGTACGAGCACGACGTCAACCCGAGCATCTTCCCGCTGCGTGTTGAAGGGAAGCCGCCGCCAAGAAGACGAAGTGCGGCTCGCGTCGCAGTAGTGCTGGGAAGGAGAAGACTGCGCGGCACAAGATCTACCGCCGCGGTCCGAGTTCTTGGGGTTCCACGCCGGCAAAAAAAGTCCCGACTCCTTCCCAGCAGCCCCCAAAGAACTTCCGGAACCAAAACCTCGGTTCTCGCCGTCGTGACAAGAACAACTACTGCTGGGTCCCATGGTATTAAACAACGCAGACGTGTCCGGCGAGGAGAAATCCACCCGCCAGTGGAGCCTGTGCTTCCAGCGGATGCGGCGGTGTCCCTCGGGGGAGCGATACTGCTTGTGCGCGTTCGACACGGCGCGGCCGCTCGTGACCGTACGCGGATAGGCGACGTACTGCGCGCCCGAAGATGCGGTCGCCGCGAACGATGCGAAGAGGCGGACGAGGAAGAGGAACATCGGCGGTGAGACACCCGGCCGAGGAAGACGGGGGCTGAACGGAGAGTCCGAGTGGCAGCCTCTAGTTGTACAACAGGAGGCCAGTCGTTGTAAAAAAAAGTGGGAGATCATCTCGTGCAGTCGAGACGTAAGTACCTCGGACGCACCACGAGTGTGCGAACAGCGAACAATCCATCTTGCTATCGTCCTCGACAGATACAAAGCTATCATGGTAGAGCATTTCAAGCCAAGGCTTTTGAGAGTTTGTTGTAGAGCCGCCTGCAGCGGCGGGTGCCACTGTGTCGTCCGAAACGTCAGTATGATGCGATAAAGGTTCACAAGAAACTGGGAATTCTTATTCTACTGCCGCACTAGTATCTGCTAGCAGCCCTCCACTTCGGCTATGTCGACTCCGAACTTTTGTTCCAGGATGATGAGGCACTTGTCTTTATCCCTTTGCAGCGGCACTATGCTTTTCTTCACGAGGCTCACCCGTTGTTCGTTTTCCGGTCGGTCCACCTCCCGCAGCCGCTTCCACCGTCCCTTCTTCGCGTTCAGCGCCATCATCTTCTCCTCGTACAATCCGTAAAGCCTCTGCACCTCCGCCTCGTCCTGCCCAATATCACCCTCCAGCACCCGCTCTTCCTTTTCCAGCTTTTCCAGATCCCCGGTCGCCGCCTCCAGCTCCGTCGCGAGCACGTTGTACCGCGCCAGGTAGTGCCGGTACTTCTGCGTGTAGAACTGCCGCTGCCGCTTCTCGTCCCGTTCCTCCGCTTCTCCCGATATGCCCGAGCCTGAGCATGTAGTTGCCCTTGCTCCTGCAGTTGATGCCAATGCCATTCCACCCCGCTCTCCACCAGCGCCAGGATCGGCTGCTGTTTTTAGCGAGTGTGAGCTCAACGGTTCAACAAAGTCGGGCTCGCGGTTCACTTTTTCGCACACGTCCGTCGTGTTCTCGAAAGCCAGGATCATCTCCAGCAGCGGGCGGTTGAGCGCCTTGTGCTCGATTGCCGCCCGGCAGTACGGACACTTGTCCCCCTTCAGCCGCGCGGCGCAGTACGTGCACAGGTTGTGCCCGCACGGAAACAGCAGCAACGGGCTGCGGTCGACGGAACGCGTCACGTCCACAGAAGCTTCGGTTGTTGAGGAAGTACTAGGTGCTGCTGTTACGCTTCGGTTGCTCATCACGCACATGCAGATTGGGCACGCGTGGGCGGAGAGCCGGTCGCTGACCAGCTTCTCGAGCTCCTCCGCCACGTTCTTGTGGGTAATCTGTTGCGTGAGCTCCTGCCGGACGGCCTTCTCGATGTTCTGCGAAAGCCGGGACAGCAGAGCCACGCCGCTGTCGGAAGTCTCGGCCATTTTAGAGGAAGCCTCCAGCGAAAGCGAGTGCTCGCGCATCCACTGCGCATGCCGAGTCTTCAGATCGGAACGGGAAACGGCCATTGGAGATTGGCTGCTTGTTTTGACTGATAGATTATTTAAAAAAAACGCGTTGTGCTGGTAGCAGCTTCGTCTTCTCCTGATAGAAGTATTCCGTCATGGCACTAGTACCTAGTGCTATTTTCTTCGACAGGCGACATTTTGCTTAACGTATTTCGCGTATTTCAGGTGCCTTTTTGGTCTAATTTGCAGCGCTCCGCTCTCTGCCATTTTATGCTCGCGCCTTCGCCATGCAGTCTCGACTCCAGAAATTCATACGTCCGATCATCATCATTCGTTGCACGAGCGAGATGAACACCTCCTCTGTCTCATCTAGACAAAGGCAACGCCTTTGTACAACCAGGTGCTGGCACACCCTCTTGTCCCCACGGGTTGCTATCGCCGATCCTCGATATTCCTTTCTACTCAGAAGCGTTCGTGCTCGTGCTCAACGTGCATCACAAAACTGCATTGTGTCGGATACATGAAGTAAACATCTATCCCCACGACCGGAAACCCCGTCGAGTGAAGCTGAAGTCTTTTGCTGTGCTGTTCCTCTTCCTATTCCTGGCTGGGTTGTATCTTTAGGTTCTACACATCCTCGTCGTCCAGCGGGAATCTTCGCAGTTTGAACTCGGTTTTTATTCTTTTCGCCGCAACCACGTCGGTGAATGATATTTTTTGCGGCGCGATGAAGTCTGATATGAAGTAGAACAACACCGCCCAGAACTTCTCGAACGTGAACACCTTGCCCGCCATGGCCGCCCGAAACCGCCGGAACCAGCGCTGCTCCCACGGCGTGCGCGGCAACTGCAACTGACCCGTGCTTGTCCCATTTTTGGCTCCTTTATTGTTCCCGACATCCACCGTATCGAAGGGCCGCACACGACGGCTGTCCGCTTGGGCAGAAGGTTCCAGCGTGCCGAGGGAGGCTTCCGCAGAAATCGGTTTTCGCGGAATTTTTTCGCGGCTCGTGTCGCTGCCGCGGGGACCGCGCGCGCCGTCTTCCAGCAATGTCACGCCCGGGCTTGCACTTGCGTTTGCGTTTGTGTTGCCTGTGCCTTCCGCCTCCTTTGTAGTCGTAGTTCCCTCGTCCCCAACAGAAAGTTCAGGAGGCTCAGCGTTCGCTATTGCGTTTCCACCCTCGCCAGGACCAGGAGCGGAGTGATGTCCGTTTCCGTTCGCAGTCGCACTAGTTCCGATGTAGTTCTCCGCCGCCTCCGCGCCTGTTGCCCCTGACACCCCGACAACTTCGTCCCCCTCTGTGTCCACCTCGAGCCATTCCTGCAGCGAGAACTTCCCCCGCCAGTTGCCCAGCATGGAGAACCCGCCGCGGCAGTGGAGCAGCAGAAACGAATGGAAACCCGTGTTCATCGTCGACTTGTCGCAGCTGTCGCTAAAAGTATTCAATCACGTTAGAGGGCGACGAAAAAACCATTTCTGGCGCTGGCGTTTCTGGCAGATAAGCGACCTACGGCTGGTGCTGCCGAGACCGAACTCCACATCCTAGACGAAATCAAAAGCTGCTACGAGAGCAAAAGAATAGCTACGCCCCCACCCCCAGCGACCCCGAGCATCTTCTCGCCAAAGCAACTAGCACAACCGCTCTAGCGGGCGGTGAGCATCTCGAAAACGACGCCAGAGGCTGAAGCAGCCAGAACAAATAACATTTACTAAAACAAACTATACATCTATCTTGATCGTTCGATCTCGCCCCCAGAAAACAGAAGGACCTGCCATGGATGGGTTTTTCTCTTTCTCGGTTTTTAATGAGGCGATCGGTCGGTCGCCCAATTGGATGTACCAGACGGCCGACTCCGTTCGCGGAAACAGGTCCCGCACTTCCTGCTCCGCCAGGCTGCGGTCGAGCCCGGGGAACTTGAGCGAGTTCTTCGGCCGGATCGGGTATCGTCTAGAGCTAGCCTCCTGATCCTCGCGCCCGTTGAGCCGTGCATGATCGTGGTCGTCGAGCGCTGCCTCGGGGAGGTGCGCCTCGTCCGACGGGGGCGTCAGACTCCGCTTCGTGGGGCTGCGCTGCACCGCCTGCGGGCGGCGAGGCTGGCCGCCGGCGCGCGGGCTGGTCCCCGCGTAAGGGGGATCGCGATGAAGATGTGTGGGACTTTCTCTTCCCGGCTGGCACATGAATCCGCCCAGCGAGTCTGTCCTTGCGTGACCAGAGCCCCGGCCCTCCTCGTCGGAGGACGACGAAGCCGCCCCGGGTCGCCCAGCCCCTCCTGCGACCCCCCGACGGTTTTCATCTGATAGCAGCAGTGCCTTGTGCGGCGACCAGCCGTGCGCGGGTGAGCCTGAGCCCGAACCGTAGCTTCTGTCATTCGGTGGTCGTGGCTCTGACCCACCGCCCGATGCTTCAAGATCTTCCTGAGTGGCGCCGAACTTCCGCGCCCAGAGGACCTGCAGTCGCGGGCTGACGGCGTGGGGACTCACCACCTTCGGCGCATTCGCCACGGCTTGTGCGGCGGCCACCGCTTTCGCTTTCGCCGCGGCCTTCATCGACGGCAGCTGCACTGCGAAATTTTCGCCCATACCGTCCGAAGATTTTTGGCTATAGTTTGAGCTCTGATGATGTGATTTCCTCTTCCCCTTTCTTCTTCGCCTCCCGCGCCGCTGCATGCCGGCTGCCGTGGCCATCGCTCCGAATAAACTACGGTCAAACACGCCGAGGAGCTGCGTCTCATGTGATTGATTCTCGCCATTCTCGATCGGGTCAAGCGCATGGTCAACATCGCGGGGTAATTTTCTCGTCGTCAGCAGTTCGTTGGGTAGGTTTTGGACCGCCGTCAGGTCTAGCGCGTCCTTCACGTCCAGGTTCCGCGCCTCTTCGTGCAGGAGAAAGCTAAACACGAACTCCGAGACCGTGTCCAAATTCAGCGTAAACCGCTTCCGCTCCAGCTGTTGGTGGCGCACCTCGACCTCGTCCCGGTCCGGTGCAGCTACAACATCAACCCCCGCCCCCAGAAGTCGCCATTTCTCTGCGAGGGCCTCCGCCTCTTTTTCGTGGAGGCGGCGGCAGGAACGGTAACAGTCCACAACGTAATCGAGTAGAACCGCCACGTCGCGGACGATGGGCGCAGGACAGTCGTTGTCAAAAACGTGCTGCAGGTGCAGCGACGAAGATGAATTATTGATGTGGGCAGTGTCCGTGCGCATTTTCCCGAGGTACATAGGTTGAGATGTCCTACAATTGGCGTCAAAACACCGCCCTACGCCCGATTGCCGCAGCGGCCTCTCGCGCCGCACAGCCCATGCCAAAATTAATTTTAGAAGTAGCGGCGCTTCAAGTCCTTACACTTCTAAACTCCACGAATTCATTCATGGGGCTAGGTCTTGGAGCGAAACCTTTGGGAAAAAATGAAACATCAGTTATGTTAGATGTCCTGAAAGGAGGCAAGTTTTTCGAGAAACATAAGGTGTGAGTCTGAAACTGGAAATGCTAGCGCAACTGAGCTTGCTATTGCTCTTAAGGTAAAGCTAAAGAGCTACTAGTACTACGACACGACGGAACGAAAGCAATAAATGAAATACGAATCATCTGACGAGAGAAACGACCACCGAGAAAGACGGATACAGGCATACAGAGCCGAGAACCACGGACGATATCATTGAATACGCGCACGAATACGAGCCCAACACAACACTTCTAGCCGAACCGACTCCACTGAGTATGCATCTTAACCGATCACGATGATTAAACGAGCTTGATCTATTATATCTGTGCCGCCTTGCCAGATCAGTGCAGGCGACGACTCACTCCTCGCCATGTCCATCAAGGCGAAGGGCGAGTCGAGATCAATGACGCTTCTTCTTGATCATAGATTGTTGTCCGAGTCAATTCTGCGGCAGCGCCAGCATTACCAGGCTAAACATGGCGCCCTTGTTTCTGCTAAGATAGTATATACGGATAGGGATACTGTCCGATATTTCATTTGTGTCAGAGTTTTCAGGGGAACTCCGCATAATATATAACTGCAGCTACTGCATTCGGGTACTTACATTTGCCTGTATTTCGGGTACGAGTCGGGTATAGTAGGGGCGTTCCGTGGTCATTTCTTTTGCGCTTCTTGCAGCCCCGGTTTATTGCGGGCAGGGATACTGCCCATTGTCAGATTTTTTTCTTGGTGCCGCTTTTCCTTTTTCCCCAAATCGCAGTTCTCAGAAAAAAATGGAAATCAATTTATTACTTTCGGCACCTGCCTGGCGCGTTTAATTTTATCATAAAAGAAGACTACTTCGCGCCACTTAGCTCTCGTTGTCGGGATCGGCGTCATCATCTTCCTCGTCGTCCTCAGGATCGGCGTCATCATCAGACGCGTCGTCATTTCCCACGACCTCTGCGGCACCCTGATAATTTTCTCCATTTGCATTTCCACCAGCGTCCCCGACGTTGTCGTCGGTTCCAGAAGCGGCCTTTCCACCACCTGCACCTTCGTTAGTCATCATGCCATCAACTACGCTACCCATATTATCCACCTCAGAAGTCTTTTTACCAGCCTGAGAAGTCTTACTCTTACCTTCTTTTTCCTCCGCCCCTTCACTGCCCTCCACAGCGGGTAGAACTAAGTCAGGGTTCTCGCTATACCGCCTGTACCTCCGCACAGCATCCCCTTCTGCCTCCCCCGCAAAAACACCCGGATTCCCCGCGGCCGCGTCGATGAATTCCTGCTCCTTCGCGAACTTCAAAAACACTTGTTCCAGCGTCGGCTCGCCTAACGAGTGATCCTCGATGATTTTCAGCGGGTCCGCCAGAATCCACTGGAAGATGGCGGCTAGGTTGAGCGCCCGCTTTTCGTGGAGACTCTGCCCCAGCCCGAGCACGAGTTTCAGCCGGGTCTTTCCCCCCGTAAACCACATCTTCTCCAGCACGCGCACCTTCGCGACTTCCGCCCCCGTTTCGTACTTCAGCAGCGAAGCCACAATCTTCGACTCGATGCTACTGGTACTCTTGGTACTTGTTCCACCAGGGCTACCGGAACTCTTACTCGATCTCGTTTTCTTCGCTGCTGCCTGACTCCCACCCCGTGGACCCATTTGCACGGCCACCGCACCACCCGGAACGGCGTTCCCACCTGCCGCGGTTTGATTTTGTTCTCCTTCGATGCTCGTTGCTCGCAGCTCCTTGTCCACCTCCGCGCCCGCGAGGGTGAGCTCCAGGTGGTAGCCCGTGCCGTACACCGACTTGATCCGGGAAGTCTCCCCCAGACACTTCAGCCTGCCGGCCACCAGGATCCCGATCCGGTCGCTGACCGCGTCGGCCTCCATCATGCTGTGGGTGGTGCTGATCACGGTCTGGTTGGGGGGGCGGTGGATGATCTTGTTCCACAGCGACTGCTGCGCCACGATGTCCACTCCCGCGCTCATCTCGTCCAGAAACACCACCTTCGGATCGGTGATCAGAGTCATGGCCACCGACAGCTTGCGCTTCATCCCCCCGCTGTACTCCTCCGCGGGCCGGTCGGCATCCTTCTCCGACAAGCTCACCTCCCGCAAAAACCGCGAAATGCGGCGCTCCCCGAAATCGGTGGCCTCCGTTGATGCCGTCGCGTCCCCCGGTCCCGAAGGTACTAGCAGAGGCTCGGCCTCTCCGACGTGTCTCCGCTTCGACGAGCCCGCCCCGTCACCAGATTTATTTTCCCCCCCACCGTCATACTCATAATACGTCCCGCAGCACTTGGAGAAGAGCCGCAAATGCTGCCGGGCCGTGGCGTAGGGTATCAGTTTGTCGAACTGCGGCGCCAACCCGAGGAGAGCGGCCGCTTTTTTGAAGCCGTCCTCGTGCGCGTCGACGTTCATGATGCGCACGGAGCCGCTGGTGGGTGCCCCGATATCGTCCGAGCCGACCATCAAATTGAACAGCGTCGTCTTCCCTGCCCCGTTGGGGCCCAGAAGGCCGAAACTCTCGCCCGGCTGAATGCCCAGCGTCACGCCCTTGGTCGCCCAGTTGATACCCGGCTCCCCCGGCGCGGACCTTCTCGGACAACAGCAACAACAGCAGCGCAACAAAAAGCAACAGCCCGCGTTGTTGCTGTTGCTGTCTTTCTCGTTGACAGCAACCGCCTTCTGGTTGACAAAGTCCTTGTACACCGCCTGCACGTCAACGGCGTCGCAGTCCCGGGATATCCGGTTTTCCTCCTTCACCACGTCCGCGTCGCGCTGTTCGTCCTTCGGCGGCAGCCCGGTCGCCGGCAAACCCCGCCCCTTCGCCAACCTCCGGTGCCGCACGTGGTACTCGTATAGCGCGAAAAGCACTAAATAGAGGAGCAGGCTCCAGAGCGGCGCGAGCACCTGGGTCAGGGCCGTGTTGCTCGCGAACTCCGGCCCGCACTTCCCCGGCAGGGCGGCGAGCCGCTTGGTTGTCTCTGTGGGGAGATCGAGGGGGAGCTGGCCGAAACTGTAGTAAAGGAACGTGGGCTCCGGGGGGGGAAGGGGATTTTTTCCCTTGCCGTCGTCGTCGCCAACAAGAAAGTACGAGTATGCCCACAGCTTGTGCAGTCCCGCAAACGCGTTGCCCACCGCCACCGGCGGCAAAAACAACGCCAGAGGCAGAAAAACAGTGTTCCACCACAGCGGCCAACCGAAATCGAGCAGGCCCGCGTCATTGCTCCAGGCCTTCGCCGCGCTCTTCGCAGCCTTCGCATCCTCCTCCTTATTTTTTTTCTTTTCGCGTACTAGTTTCCCTCTCCTGCGTAAGTCCATAGCAGCGTATTTTAATTCGCGACAAGCTGACGGCTCAACTCAAGTCGTGTAGGGGTTCTCCCTAGCATCAGCTTCGTGCTCACGCATCCGGCGCGCTTGGTCACGCTTCCAGCGCGCCGACCCGAACGTTGGCGGGCTTTTCTCGGACTCGTTCTCCGATTTCCGTCGCTTTGCATCGCGTTCCCTTCGCCGTTCGGCCAGCCACGCACCAGATTTCGCATGCTCCATCCCCCGCGGAATTTGCCCGATTGAGAACTGCAGAATGCCTCCGAAAAAGGCAAGAATGCTGAGAATCGTCCACCACGCACGCCTCACTGTCAGGCCGCCCGGTTACAGGTCAAAACAATGCATTCATGTAGTCGAAAACATCTTGCTTTACAAAATGCCGGGGGTAACAAGCGATGGGAGGAAGCGAGATCGGGCAGAACCCTGTGTCGAGAGGGCGCAAGGTCTATGGGTAGCGAAGTCTAAAGACAATTTGCCAATTTGCCGCCTTTTGCCGATTTGCCATCGCTCGGGTGCTTAGGCACCTCAGGGCTTTGTTCTTGCCGGCAGCATCGAACATACAACCAATGGGAATATGGGCAAAAAGGTGCCCATCAATAAGTCCACGGGCCAAATAAAAATCGGCAGTTGCTGGCCGCTTTGTGAGGATGGATATTCGAGGAGTCGAATGCATTTTGTACTGTCCCGGATCGTAACCCAGCATGGGGAACACAACGGTTAGGACCCAGGCGGGAATGACCACGAAGACGACGACGACCAGCGCGATCCCGGGCGAACTCGCGAACACTGCACGGGCCGCTACCAAAAACGCAACCCCGAACCCGATCCACCCGACGCCCGCCGGCAGCAGCGCGAAGTAGCAGAAGCTGCCCAGGTGGAAGGCCCTACGCGACACGCCGTGCATCGTCATGTGCCGCAGAAACCCAATGTGCTTCTCCTCGTCGTAGCGCGTGTACACAAGCGGAAGGCCGAAGCACGTGAACGCGAGCGCGCTGAGCAGGCCCCCCGTCAGAATGTACACGAAACCGAAGAACCGCGGCACCGTCGCGGGGGACCAGTCGAACGCCAGCGTGAGGAGCAGCCCGATGTTGAAAGAGCCCGCCCCAACTAACGAGCCCACCGCCACCCGCCGCGTCGTCGCCATCCGGAAGCCCCACACGGCCCGGAGCTGGGCGCAAAATTGTTGACCCCCTTCACTCCTTCGGTCCTTCAGCGGTAAACGCGACAGCTTCCGGTCGTGTTCTCGCTGCTCTTCGTGTCTCACCGCCTCCTCCTTTCCGCCGAGCTCCTCCACCGCTGCCCGCTCTCCGCACAGCGTGAACACCTCCTCCAGCGTGGTTTGCTCGATCGTCACGTCGACGTGCTGGCCTTGCTTCATCAGGACCTGGGCTTCCACCTTCGACCCGTCGCCGCCCGTGGTCACCCGCTTCAGCCGCGTGAGCACCGCCGGCATCGCGTCCACCTCGGCCCAGGGGATGGAAAATGCGAGAAAAAAAGGGCTCACCCGCGGGTTCTTGGTGATCAAACCCTTCGCCTCCACATTCAACTCGTCCGCGATCGCCTGGCGCAGCTGGCCGTGGAGGAGGCTGCGTGCGTTTTCTGGGGTCATGCCGGGGGCGGTCCGATCCACCACCGCGTGGATCCAGTACCCAGTGCCCCACTGCCGTTTCAGCTCCGGAGAAGTCCCGAGCGCCATGGCCCGCCCGTGCGCCAAAATCACCTTGCGGTCCGCAAGCAGGTCAGCCTCCTCGAGGTAGTGAGTGGAAAACACCACACAACGGTTCTCCTCGCGCACCATGCGCTTCAGAGTCACCCAGAAGTCGCGCCGGGCCTGCGGGTCCATACCTGTGTCATTTTTCTCCAATTGGAAACTCTATGTCAGGAGGGGATTGCGGGCGCCGAACCTCGCGAGCGTTACGCTAATAAATGACATCAACCAGTTAGACTTAGAGTAGGGTACAAGATCAAGAACTACACGCACGAAAACATTAGATACTATCGATTATTTCGACACCGGGGCTCGCTATCGACCTACAGCGAAAAAGCGAATCCTCGGTATAGCTCCTTTAATAGCTAAAGCAAAAGCTACCAGTCGTCGGCTCGTCCAGGATCACCACGCTGGCGTCTCCCAGCAGCGCGCACAGCACCCACATCCGCCGTTTTTGTCCTCCACTTAAATCCTGGCACAGCGTCTCCAATTTCTCCGACAGGTTCAGCCACTCCGCGTAACGCGCAATCACTCCAGGAATTTCGGCCTCCTCCACCCCCCGCAGCCGCGCGAAGAACGTGAGGTGCTCTTTCAACGAAAAAACGTCCCACATCGGGTCCTGCTGGGGACACAGCGAGACCGAGCGTCGCACGCTGTCGATGGACGCGCCGCGGATGCTGTGCCCGTTCACCAGCGCGTCGCCACGGGTGGTGGGAATCATCCCCGTGAGCTGGTTCACCAAAGTCGTTTTCCCCGCGCCGTTGTGCCCGAGGAGCCCGAAAATCTCGCCCCGGTACACCTCGAAGGAGAGGTCGCGGTTCGCAAACGTCTGCCCGCCGTTGAACGACTTGGTCAGCGAACGGATCGCGAGCGCCACCTCGCCCTTTTTGCTTCCAGAAGATGTTGGCGGCGCACCAGCTCCTCCTTCGGCTTGTTTAAGTTTATCCGCATTTTTTTTCTGCTCCTGGTCGGGCTCGTCGGCACCGTCCCCCGCCTCGGCCTGATTCCGCGTCTGCTCAACGTAGTAGAGCAGAAGGCCCCAAAACAGTACGTTCCCAACCACCGCCACCACGTCGATCGCCCAGGGCGCCCAGATCTGTACCCCCACCTCCCGCACCAGCGTCCCCATGCCCGCCGTGTTTGCGAACGCCTCCGTGCCGGCGTAGCTGTGTACCCATTTTGCTTTTTGTGAGTCCGGGTAGGGCTTGTTTTTCCACATGCAGCCGTAAACGGAATACCCGGTGTACTGTTTTGTTTCTATCTCCACCGCCTGGGTCGTCGTCGTAGTAGTGCTCGTCGTCGTAGAAGTGGTCGTCGTAGTCCCCCCCCCCAGCACGACAATCTTCGCAGACGGTGGCTCCCAAGAAGAATCGTCAGAAAATGAATCACTGTCTGACAAAAAACTGATCCGGAGCGCTACGAGTACTTCAAGCATCTGGTAGCTGCGCTGCCGGAGCCTTACGAAGGAGAAGCCGGGGCAGAGGATACCCACGACCAGCGCGATCAGCATGTTCGCCCACGCGAGGTCGTAGCTGGGACACTGCACGTTTTCCTTCGGTTCCTCCATCTTTCCTGTTTTTGGGTCGAATTCGGGGTAGTGGGGCGTCAACGGGAACGGCCACACCGCGCTCGTGCGCAGCGGCAGCTTCATCTCCAGCACGACGTATACCGCGAGCAGCAGGAGCGAGCCCAGGTTGGCCACCAGCTGCACCAGTCTCTCGAAGGCCTGCCTCTTTTTCATCAGCACTGCGAACACGCTGCCGAGAAGCAAAGCGCCCAAAACGGGGAAGAAGGATCCGAATCCGATCACAAACCACTCGAAGCCCCCATACAGCCGCGCCGCGCCGCTTTGAGAAGCTCCCGGTTTGAAATCTGGCTCGCTGTTCGCCGGCGGGACCAACGAGATGAGGAGCAGCTGCCCAAACAGGTTGGCGAGGAAGAAAACGGTGCCGAAGATCAGCATAAAAAACAGCAGGTTGGCGCGCCAGTAGGTCGACTTCGACAGCCCGTTATCGAGGGGGACCACAGCTGGGAAGTGCGGCAGACGTGGTAATATCAGTTTTGAAATATTTTGGGAGAAGGCTACAAGAATACTAGGATAACGCGCGGCTTTTCACGGTCCTCGGCAAGACTGGCACACCTGCACCCTAAAGCTGTTCGAAGTCGAACCAATCGCCAAAGCCACCCTAAGCGCCTTCTTTATCCCGACTTTCGAGGACTCGTCGTGTCACCATTCTAAACCGTAGCTTTATTGCAGTACCTCGGTTTCCCTCTACCTCCCGATGGCTCACCTCCAGCGCGGAGACCGCGTTCTCCTATCGACCAATCCGGCCCCCCATCAATCAATCGCGCAGCTCTGAAAGAAACCGCCCCAGATCCCTTCGAGCCCCCGACATCGGCTTCAGAGCGCCTTGATCGGCACTCGCCAAATCGCCATAGGCGGGGAACCTCCTCGATTATCGCTTCTACTCTACCACTTACCTACTCGTTCCTACCAGCTGGTCCCTGCCTACCCGTACACGAACTGCACCTCCATCAAGAGATTTTCCTTCTCCTGGTAAATAGCTTGTCCGAACAGTCGCAGCGCGGTCGACAGTGGACAAAGCACTCCCAGGTACACGCCCACCGCCTCCAGAATGGCGCCCCCAAGATTGGCGGATAGACCAGATCCCTGTTGTGTGCGAAAGCCGCTCGCTTCCTCATCCGGAGGACCCCATGATGAGCCAGCAGCGGACTCGTCCTTTTTCTTTTCTGGTGCCGCCTTGTTCTCGAGGGAGCTTTTGTGAAAAAGGAAGAGGGGCATGCAGACAAAAAGTTCCGCAAAGAGCACCATAAACCACACGCAAGCGAACTGGCACCAACGACCCTTGGACAGGTGCAACCGCACATTCTTCGAAAGGATCAGTCCCAGACGAGACTCAGAGGACCCGCCCGCCATTGTGGAAGGGGAACAAGTCGAAGCTGACCTTCGATGCTGACCTTCGACTTCAACTGAATTGCATCGGAGGACTTCGACGTACAAAACAAAGCTAAGTACGAATACGGTCGATCGATCTCTTTTATTTAAAAAAACAGGTGCTTGCTGATATCAGGGGGCGATCTGAACTTGTCCTTATGTGCTTGGATAAACGTTAACTTAGCAAGTGCAAGAGCAACTCCAACCGAAGCCAAAGGAAAATACATTTTCAGAGGGGTAGTCGATGTATCAGCATCAGGGGCCCTGCTTGATCCATCATGCTCATGCATTCATAGCACACGTGATAAACTGCGCGCGTGGGGCTGGGCCGGGGCGGCGTGAAAACCGTGGCAAAGAAAGGTGGATAACGCGAAACGAAAAAAAACATAGAAGTCCAGACGAACGAAAAAAATCAATTACGCCGAAAACGAAGATACTAACGGCAAAATGGTTGAGGGGGACGCGTCACGGGGGGAGACGCGCCTGTTCGTTCGGAAAGAAAGGAGGATCCACGATCTCCATTTACAAGCAGCACGAGCACGACACAGCATTATACGAATCGATAGAATCAAACGAAATTCACGGGAGAGGAGAAGGACAACGGCCACAGACAGACCAGTAGTAGGCTTGGAGCGGACTCAAGCGCCTTGCAAAACAAAACGCGGTTTTTGTTTTTACATCGATCTATCACCTCCTGTGTAGTTTGAAAACTCTTTGATACATGATCACGGGCGTGCGGGGGGCACAACTTTTCATCACTTCTTTTTCTGTCACATCGAACTTGTCTGCGGTGGCTTCTCCATTTACACTTCAGAAGAAATCCAATAGTTTTAGTTTGGCCTTGGGGGAACCCGGGGGCGGGTCGTATACTGTAGGTATTTAACTACTAAGTACAGCCGATAATCACTTGTTTTTGGTAGGGAAGTAGTACAGAAATTCGGGCACAGCCTCTGTGGTTACAGCTCTAGCTTTATCAAAAGTTGTCGACGACAGCTGCAAAATTTTTGCATTCTAGTGGCTGTGTAAGTTTTTACATTTGAAAGGGCATTCAATGCGGCAAAGTCTACAAGAAATCAACGACAAGTCCAAGAGTTTCGGATGGTAGCGACCGTCAACAAGAAAGTCGATGCGGCTCTCTCGACTGCGTGTGCGTCTTTAGCTTTTTTTGGCAAACCGAACTATAATGACCTGAATTCAAGATCACATCAAGAATCCACAAACTCGTACATCATCAACTGAGATACTCTACAAACTTACTCCATCGAAAATCAATGCATTTTTCTCCCCCAGACATTCAATGAACAGTAAGGCGCTCCGAAATTACCTGCTCACCTTCTCCTGACAAGCCGCAGTCGCGCCGGCGCTCCGGCTGCCGCATGGCTAGCTACTACATACGGCGCTGTTCTTACGGCGCCTCTGTAGTTGCAGTTGTCCGACTCACACAACATGAATTTCACCCCTTCGCCCCCGTTCAGCCGCGCCGTTCCGCGCACTGGGTCCACCTCCAGGACGAAAAACTGTTCTCGAGAGATGTTGTTCCCATCTTCTGCTTCTGCCGAGAGCTGCGCTTCTTCAGGTTTATTGCCGAAAAACGCAATCGGGCAGCGAACGCCAAGCTCGGGAACCTCGACGCCGATCTCGAGCGTCGAATTTCCCAAGCTTCGACCTCGTCGAAATGCAACCCCGAACTCCACCACGTAGGTCTCGCGAAGCGGCGCAAATTGCTTCTTATTCATTCCGGTTCTTGATGGGAAGGGGCCGCTTAAGGGAATACCCGAAAAAACGTCTCCCACCGAATACCACTTGTGCCACGTGACGAACCGGTCCAACCGATCCCCCTGACAGCACAATTCGAATGGAGAGTCCCCACACGACGAGGCCCCGACTTCGACGCGCAGGCACTGCGGGCTTTCAGTTCTTGTATCGCGGATGCTGGCCTCAGCCGGAACTACATAGGTGTCTGCTGGCGGCGTTTGTTCCTCCCCGCAGGCGTCTGTTTGGTGCGCTTCCTCAATCTTCGGCGGGTAGACCTGCGCCCACGCATCGGTTGCAAACAGCGCCGTCTGCAGCCACGGGGACGGACTGGGATTATCTCCACCTCGAGCTGCAGGGTCAAAGAAGGGGTTCGTGTTGCAGTGGGAAGAGCCGGTCTTCCAGTAGTGCGGCGTTTCTGCTACCATCTTCAGGGGCGGTTGCGGCGGCAGCGGTGGATTTCGTTCTCGGTTGACCATGGTCAAACTATCATCCTCCTGTGGCACCTGCATCTGCAGTGGGGAGAAGTCCTCGCAGGACCCCGGACTGCTCTTGGCGGAATTGGTTGTTTGCGAGAAGCTGGAGCAGGAGTCGGTCGCGATGCTGTACCCGCTACTAAGCAGCCTGCAGCAGCTCTGCCCCTGCGCCTGTGCCTGCGAGCCGCCTTCTTCCTCGACGTCTGCAGCCGGCGTTCCGCCGGAATTCTTCTTGCACCCATTTTTCGGGGTTGTGTAGTCCTCCTCTGAGTGGAATCCTGCTTCTCTGTGTTCGACGTCGACGCGTATTTCCTCCTTCTCTACTGCAGCTGTTGGCAGCACACGAAATTTCTCCAGCTCGAGCGGGGGCAGCGACACCGTGCTGCTATCGGTTGCGATCGTGTAGCCAGAACTCGAGGTCAAGCTCGGAATCGCCTCGTTTGATGTCGCGGACGATCTTGTCGCGACAGCGTTTGCTCGTCGTCCGAGTACACTGTGGCATCCCGTCGCCACAGTGTACTCGGACGCGGAGCAAACGGCATTCATCTGACCAGGATGCGGCGCGTCTTCGACGTTTTTTCCGCCCTGGATACGAGTCCTCCTCTCGTCCTTCTCGGCGCGGAAAAACTGCTGCAAGTGGCGGATGTCGACCAGCGCGCCGGGCTGGCGCGAAGGGGGCTCGAAGAACAGGTCGTAAACCCGGTGGTACCACTCCTCGGAAGTGTCGGTTCCCGGTGGCGGCACGTGAACTCCCCCTCCTGAACCCCCTCCTGTTCCTGTTCCACCTGACCGCATGATTTCCGTGACGACGTGGTCCAAATTCTTCTGCGCGTGGACGATGCCGCGCTGCAGCTGGCAGAAGTGCTCCCAACTGCACATTTCCGCCACGTTGCGGTCCAACAGCGGGTCGCGCACGTATAGAAAACCCCCCAACGAAGATCTGGATCTCCCCCTGCTAGCCCTAGTACTGCTTCTCCGCCTACCCCCTACCCATGGCAGCTGGTCCCGCACGCACACCATCTCGCTGCGGAAGTCGAAACCGGCGTAGAAGTCCAGGAACCCGGCGAACAGGTGGGGGAGGTCAAGGTGCTCCTGCTCGTCACGTTCCTTCCGCTCTCCCAAAAAGTGCAGCACCATGAGTATCACGCTGTAGGACGAGAGTCCGCGGGCGCCCGCCCCCGGAATGCGGCACAGGTTGCGGACCCAGTGCTTCACCAGCAGGCCCAAGTGCTTCCCGGCGTCTTCGCTCATCGTCCCGGTCGCCGAGAACGATGATGTAGTTGCCATCATCTCGCGCAGCACCCAGCTGTTCATCACCCCACACGTGTTCCGCACCGAAACCTCCACCTGAAGAGCCGCGCCGTCGAACGTCCGATTTTCGAGAATCAAGATCGGATTCCGCCTGCTCGGCCGCAGCTCCAGCTCGTACGCGTAGTCGTCGTTGTCCTTGTCGCGAGTAGACACCTGGACCACTTTGCTCGCAGACGCAGTAGAAGACAAATTTCCATTATCTCGCGCCGTCGCAATTCGCGCGTCGATCTGCATCTGCTGCAATTCGTCGTGCAACAGTTTCAGCGCAAAATCGCGGTCGACGAAATTCGCGAGCTCCCAGGAGACGTCCACGTCGCTGTTCTTGCCACGAAAACCGTTCACGGCGGAGCCGAACACGCGGAACCCAGGCCCAGCACTGCGAATTTCGCGTCTAGGGCGCCGGTTGTGGGCGTTTATAGTTCTTGATGTGTCCTCACCTCCCAGTTGTTTCAGTTCCACTCTCTGCTCGACCGCCTTCATTGCTTTCCGCAACAGGAACAGCGTCTTCACCTCGTGCGCGGAGACGCGGAAGTTGGGGTAGGAAAGCTGCTCGCGCACAAACTCCGACAAAAGGTCTGCTTGCGGCTGTCTAGCAGCCAGAGTCGGGGCGACCTTCTCGGCACCACGGCAGTGGCGAGAGTTGTAAGAACCGCCCTCTGGCGCAGCTGTGGCTGTCCCCTCCTCCTCCTGCTCGACGTCGGCATCAAACGCGTCTTGCGAAAACAAACGGTCGAGGACGCCGTCCGCATGAGTACTAAACTTCTTGCCGCGGTGGAGTTGAGACGCCGCCGGAAGGTGCTGCTGAAACGGACGGCTGCTTGTTTCGCTGCTCGCGAGACTCTGCGGGGACGTCTCCTCTTCGGAGGAAGAGGCCCTCGTGCTCTCCTTCTCGTATTTTTCCCCGGCACAGAGGCGGCTGCGGACGCGCATCTTCTCCGGAATCTCGAGCACACGCTGCCCCCCGTATATCATTTTTTCCATTTTCGCTACGATCGATTGATTCTACAACTCTATCTCCCGAATGATCTCGTTCTTCGAAAATAAAGGCATTGTTCTACATCTTTCTAGCTGCGGTCTCATAATTCTCGTCATTGCGATTGATTGTGATTGATTAAGGGCACGCTGGACATCGCACTCGCATCCTGTCCCTGTATCAAGGTGAAGGTTGAGGTTTCGAGGACTAGTCGAGTAGCCGTTTCTGTGACGCGCTCTCTCTCTTTTACAGGTACGGATGCGAGCAAGCGCTCGCAAGCGCTCGGACGATAACAGACGATTGCCGAACAAAACAGTTACATATTGCTCCGCCAACGTATTGGGAGAGGCGCAGTTCATCCTCGGCACCGGTGCTGATCGATTTCGATTGATTCGCTATGTGTGTCTCCATCAACACTCAAGAAGGCAGAGGTGTACATTCAGAATCAGTTTGTGAGTTCTGTAGTCCCGACAACGATAATGTTAGAGGCGTCCAGAAAATACAATGTTCACACCACGACATGGCACTATGAGTTAGAGCCGTTTTCCCATCTATTGAGACAAAACGGCAACTACCGTTTTGCCCCATCCGTCGCGCCACCACGAGGCGGCGAAAGCATAATCAATATCTTCATCATGTCTCGTGGTCCTATGCTTAGTAACTAATACGTTTATGGATAATACAGCCGTGTGGGCTCACAAGCCATAGGAGGGACTGCCAAAACTGCAAGAGAAAATAAGTGCGGAGCTGCACGAGGGTGGGCCGCATCGGATCAATCGGCAAAGAAAGGAGAGACAGGCACAACAGATCCATCACTCATCAGCCTTCCCTTCATAGGATAGCAACTGACTCTTCACTTGATGATTTTAATCTTGCGG
>RXOD01004396.1:0-23003 GCA_005223375.1 Amoebophrya sp. AT5.2
ACTCGGTCGTCACTCAGAAACAGAGCCCCGACGGAGCGCGAAATCACATCGTTGTAATGTCGGCTCGCACCGCCAACACGGGGACTCGACTACACCGCGACCTCCTTCCGCTCATCGCGAAATCCGCTGCATCACAGGTCTTCCTGATGGGGTTGGCGCAGGCGGTGTACTGCGCACTGGGGATAGTGAATATTTTCGCGCTGTCCTTCACGCCAGTCGAATATATGGTGAATCTTTATCTCTGCGTTTTCGCGGTCATCACCCTCGTTTTGGAGGGCAAGCCAGAGTGGCCGGGCGTGCAGACAGTGCAGGAGAAAATTTTTTTCCAGGCGCACTTTCTGTCGACGGTGCATGGGAGGGCGGGATTCTACCTCTTCCAAGGAACCTTCGGAATGGCAAGGTGAGAGCTGCATTTCTGTGGGCTTCTCTGTTTTTACTTTGTGCGGTGAGTGGTAGTGCAGCTCACAGCATCTTCTACTACTTGCTTCAGCAAGATTATACCGATGCCTGACGCACCCCCAGGTACGAAACGGACCTGCTCATGTTCGTCTTTGGAGTCGGCTTTTTCGCGATCGGTTCATTGATCCTGTTCCAGTCCTACAAGAGCCGAAATGCGGACGGTTCGCTTCCTCGAGAAAACCTACTTCGGGACTACCACACTTCGGGGGGAGGGATGGCGCCGCCGCCGCAGAACAGCGTTTAACGAGCTCTTTTTGACGTTGTCGCAGCGAGGAGGACAAGGACCATTAAAAGCAGCAGACGGGTTATAGCTGGGCAGTTAACACTACAAAGCGAGGAGAGCAGCGCGGCACCGCGGGCAGCAAAGATTGCCGCGGCAGCAGCAGTCATTTGATTCTGCAACCGGATATTATCCGGCGATGGTCACGCAATGCTGGTGATCATATAGGAAAGATAACATCACGAAGAAACTTCTACCGACCGGAAAATGAACCACTGCGCATGGTTTCAGCTTGTGTCAAGAAAATGAAAAAGACAAGATGCAGCACAGCGTGCCTTTCTTGGACAAGCCCAGAAGACGAGCTTCGAAACAACCCACAGGTTATCGGCGACAAGTGACGATATTGCGGCTTCTATTTACCGTGCGCGCGATTTAAATTTTCTAAATTTTTTTGAGGATCAGGACCACAATGCCGGTGTTTGTGGCTGCTTTGGATGGCGGCCTTTTTCGGTGCATCTATTGCCTGAGAAACGAAGCCGAATCCTGTTACTTCGTCGGACTGCTGCTTGCGCCACTGTGGGCTCGTGGAAGTGGATTCAGAAACTGTAGCTTAGTTCTCCGAAATGAGGATCAATTCCCGCTGCAAACGGATCTAAATCGTGAAACCCCTCCGCACCGTTAGGCCGCGTAGATCGCATATACTACATCATTTTTAGTAGACCCAGATCGATGCAGATCGACTCGGCAAGCTAAAGATCATGTCATCGACAGTAGGTCGTGATGCCATGGAGAAGGTAGTTCTCTTGTCGGTCGGTTTCTCTTTGCCGCATTCGTGTACTATGCTCCGATCCAGCGGTCATCGTGAAGAATCGCTCCCCGATCGTCTAAATCTGAGGATCTTCGTGATTGTCGTGATGCTCCCAAGATCCACGTTCTGGCGCTGCCAAGATCTAAATGCGAGGCCTAAACAAGCCCTAGTGCTAGTCTAGTCTGCTCTTGTACGTAGACAACAATTCACTCGATCACTGTGACGGAGTGCGCTAGAAAGTCGCATGTGTTTGTTTGACCAAATTTACCATACTTAAGGTTGAAAATTTGTTCATCTACTTCGATTACAGGGAACCGTTTGAATCTAGGCGGTTAGTCTTAGTAGGTAGGACTCGGACACTCTTTCCTCAAGATGGTGAAGTATTCTCGTGAAGCCGCCAAGCCGGACAAGTCGGCGAAGGCTATGGGTGTGGACCTCCGCACGTCCTTCAAGAACACCTACAACGTCTGCCAGGCCATCAAGGGCTTCAAGCTCGAGGACGCCAAGAAATACCTGCAGGTACTAGCCGACTGGCGGTCTTTGGGAAAGCTAAAGCAGCAAATCTAAATCCTTAGCCTCTTTCCTTTTTGCATTTGCCATTCACCCGTGAATCAATCTGGTGCCTCTCGGCGGCCGTTGAAGGGGATCGCTCATCATCACCATCTTCTTTGTCGTCGTCATCAAGGTCGATCCTATCGTAACGACCCTTGCTTCATACATACGCTTGGCTTGCATTTGCAATTTCACCACATCGCGACCATCTCCACATCACTCAACAGGCTGTGCTGGAGCACAAGCGGATCATTCCGTTCCGGCGCTTCAAGTCCGGCGTGTCCCGCGACGGGCAGTGCAACGAGTTCAAGACTACCCAGGGTCGCTGGCCGGAGAAGTCTGTCAAGGTCGTCATGGGCCTGCTGCGCAACGCGGAATCCAACGCCGAATTTAAGGGCCTGGACGCGGAAAAGCTGGTACTACCAGCCAAAATTTAGACCCATTGTGGTTCAACATCTTCCATTGCCATTCATTTGTTTCACGAGAGATCGTCGACGGAGCGAATAATTCATTGTGCGGATAAATAGATCGGAGCGACCCCCTGATAGCCAATTCTCAAAAGTATCAAAAAAAAAAACTAACAGCTGATCTCCCACGTCGCGACGCAGCGCGCCACCCAGGGCCGCCGCCGCACGTACCGCGCGCACGGTCGCATCAACGCCTACATGAGCTCCCCGTGCCACATCGAACTCATCCTCGCTGAGGAGGAGGAGGAGGTCGCGAAACCGGCGGACTCCAAGCCCAAGAAATTCACACGCAAGCAGATGGCCAAGCAGCGCGTCCTCGAGAGCAACTAAGTGGTCTGGGAAGAACGATAAACCGAAGTTATCGCTTGATCGATGCGAGTGGAGCTCTGTCCCGGGAAGAGACAGAGGAGGAGGAGGTGCAAAAATCTTCGGGGATGCTTCGGGACATTACAACGCCGTTGATTCCGATCAAGAGTCTCGGGATCGTAGAAGAAGTAGCATTCTGATGAAGCTGGTGCGCCTCCGAGAATGCGGAGGAGTGAGATCCTACACCTACTGATGAGAAAACCGGGATTCAAAAAAAAACGGCGGGAAATCGCGACTCTGTGTGGTCTTTGGACGTTGAGAGTGAGAGTGTTCAAAAAACTTCAGGCCAGGAAGATGAAGATGTGGCTGCATTCGCGCGTCGTTCTTTTCTGATCAGATCTTTATCGAAGCCGATATTGCGTGCCAGGGCTCGCCGCGTGGCTTTTATCGCGCTTTGCGAATTCCCGGCTTCGTAGACCGGTGAAGGCCGGTTGTATTTGTATGTCCGTTGCCCTAGCTGTCCGATGACCCTTGCTTGCGCGTCAGGATGTGGAAGGGACGTGGTAATAATAATGGTCGAGGAACAGGATTTCATTTTCAGTCATAGGAGTGAACTCGGCATCGGTTGGTTCCGCTAAAAAAATGTCAGGCTTATTTTGGATAGGATTGGTACATGTAGCAGCATCAGCATCAGATGTAGTCATAGAAGGGAAGCGGTGGTTTCTGTCCCACGGCCCCGGGTTTTCCGAGTAATAAAACGAGAAGTCTCAATCTGCTATTGCACAGCCAGGGCCGACGTGGCACTTGTAGAAAAAGACAACAGACGTCAACATCTTAGACTTAGCTCCGCGGACACCAACTCATAGGAGCCGTTTGAGTCAAAGACGAGCATCGGTTTTCGTTCTTCATACAACTGGTGAAGAAAGGAAGCCGGTTTGAGTTTGTAGCTGCATGCGTGGAAAATTTTGATACTTGTGCATGAACTACAACCACAAGTATTTTACGTTTCCTCTACTCCACCGTGGACAATCAAAACAAACATATCCTGCTCGTTGCGAGAGGTGCTATGCCACGCAGCGAAGAATCCTTTCTGTTCGAGACACAAGAACCGTTCCTTGATCACCCGCTTTCCGCTTCGGACGACGATGTCGCGGACAATGCATCTGCGCTGGCTCCGACCTCGAGCGCGCAACCGTCACCTACACTGGGCAAGAACCACGACGAGCACGACCACTACCAGAACACGCGTTTCAATCCTTTGGGCGACGATGAAGCTCGCTCTCTTATGCCCTCTACGCAGGATTTTCTCCAGCATGGCACGTTTGTGTTCGGAGAATTCAAGGGCCGTGGTGCGACCGCGGATGTCTACGAGATTTGGACTCGGGACAATCAACGGTTTGCGGTCAAGATATGCCCGCTGCGCTTACCTGCTGAGCTCCAGCAAGAGTTGGCCAGGAGGTCGAGTCGAGGTGATACAACAGAAATAGAGAAGCAGGTGCGGCGACAATTCCATTTTTTTCGTGAACGGCAGCTGCAGCGGGAGGTCGAGCTTCTACGAATGTTTTCGCAACAGAACTACTTTACGTCGCACCGGAGTCCGACTCAAAACTGCAACAAAGATTCATCTTCTACTTCTAGCCCCGGTACTACTGCCGATTCCGACTCCGCTGCCGGCCGTGCGCACGTGATTCGTTTTTTCGGCTCGACGCTGCTTGGGGACGCGTACTACATCTTCCTCGAGTGCGCAGAGACCGATCTCCAGCGCTACTGGCAAAGCTTTTTGGATGAAGACGCGGTGGACGACCCCTCCCCGCAGCACGGGATGCCGCTGGACGTCGTCCTCGAGTGCTACCTCCAGATGACGAAAGCCGTCGCAACCGTCCACGCCGCGAACGTGATCCATTTCGACCTGAAACCGTCGAACTTCCTGCTCGTGAGGGAAGGCGGAAACCACGAAAAAACAAGTGCCGTCGCCCCGTACCGTCTCGTGCTGTCTGATTTCGGCATAGCGGAGAGAGCCACAGTACGCGGACGTTCTCGTACAGCAGAAGAGAAACGAAGACGAACAAAGCGGGCGACACGAGCAGATGGAGTATACGACAGTTGTGAAGTAGACGTGCGGTACGGCTCGTCAGACGAAGAAACCGGTGACTACACCAAGAAAAGAAGTACCATCGCTTGCGATCGGCAACCCAAAGCCGAGCGCTCTGATGCACCACCGCCACACTGCGCAATTCGACGCATCAACAAAAGTCATGATCACCATCATCACTACGACGAGAGAACAAACGACCAACAAGATGACTCACACGTAGTTGCGCGACTGCACAGTGTGGGCGGCACGCTGCACTTCCAAGCCCCCGAGACTCTCTTTCAGCCGGAAGCAGGTGCAAAGAGACCCATGGTAATGCGGCCGAGCGTCGATATCTGGTCCCTCAACATCATCGTCTACTTGCTTGTCTACAACAAGGTGCCGACGCATGGCATACCGAGTCAGCGCGTTCCGTTTGCGATCAACGACCGGCGCATGAAAATTTGCTATCCGGACGTTGCACGATTCGAGCTGGAGGTGCGGCGATTGTTGGGTGATGCTTCTGAAGCGACGATGAACGGTACCGCGGTGGCAGGAACATCAATAACTGCAAGAACATTCGTTGGCAGGCTCTCGCACCTCACTTGGCTGATGTCGAGCTGCCTGCAGCGGGATCCGGGTTCGCGTCTGAATGCGGGCGAGATTCTGCAGGAGCTGAAAGATTTGGCAGCAGGCAGGCACGAGGGCGCGCGGGCCACGCAGGTTGTTTTCGCAGGCACTGATGTTGGTGATGCCGTCTCATGTGGCCGCTCTTCAACGAATGGTAGGGACACGATGGTTTACGCCGGCGACGGCGAGCTAGACGAAGCTCCGAGGTCGAACGGCCAAGACGGATCATATGGCCTGCGTTATGGTTCGCTCAGCTCCTCAAGGTCCTCGAGGCCGGTATCAGCTCCGACTTCTGTTCGGCGGGAGCAGCAGAAGCAGCACCATGCGCGTGGTGGTGCATGTGCGTCGCCACGCTCAAGTACGACGATGGGCGGCGCAGCCGCAGTAAAAGAGCACCGCGAGGACAAGGGGAGGGCCGACAATTTGGAGCACGAACGCGCCACCCCCGCAGCTGTATCCGGAGCAATTGCCACGGTTTCCTCGGCGGCCATCTTCTGGTCGTCGCTTCTCGTGGTTTTCATTGGAATCACGGTAACAGTTGCGATTGGCGTTCCACTCATGATGGTCTATGCGGGACAGCACGGTGGTGACCAGCACGGCGATCACTATTTTAGAGATGGTGCCGAAGCAGTAGCAGGCGCTCCCCCTCTCTTCGACGTTGGGGGAAGAGGGGACGCCTTCGGATGGACGTGGGGTGCGGAGAGTCATTGTGTGTGGAGCGGGGAATCTTGGGAGCCGCCCTGGTGCGCAATCGGCGTGAATGTAACTTCTGAAGACGACGGTGGGCTGACAGACATGGAGTTAGCTGATGAGATGGACGCTGACGAGAATGGATCGGATTCGGAGGTTTTTCTCGGGAATCGGCCGCCCGCTGGAGAGGTGCAACCGAAGAGAAAGAAGGGTGAAGCCAGGCGAAGAGTGCGAAGGAAAGGCACGATGAGCAAAAGGATCAACTCGCAGAAAAAGAGCAAAGGTTGCGCGCCTTCTGAGGAGGAAAAAAACGACGCGGCCCCAGCGTGCGGGAATGCACGACCGCCGCCGAATAAAAGCGAAGGCGGCTCTACCTCTGCTCGTGCAAGTCACGCCAGGCCAGTTAGAGTGAGAGGGAAGGACAGCAGGAGAAAGGCGCGTCTGGCCTTGCTCGCGCGGCTGTGGGGGGGAGTCAGACCCAGATGGGTCTGGCGCGTGCGACGACGAAGCTCCTCAGCGCCAACTCCCGGCGGAGAGATGAAAGATGATGTTTCGTCCGTTGCAGATGATGTTGAAGAAATGAAAAAGCTGTTTGATTCCGGTGCCGAGTCCGAAGAGACGTCTCGGTCAGCGAGTGGTGAGGAAGAAGCCGTCCCCGTGAAGAGGGCTACCCAGTCCGGAGGCCCCGCGCCAGCGGCTGACACCGCAGTCGGTCGAGGAGGAGCTTCGTCGGCCGCGAATGCACCGCTGCTGGCGCCGCCTTCGCGGGCCCGCCTCGGGGCTCACGCTATTCCAGTAGCTGCTACCACCGGAACCACACCACCAGCAGCATCCGGCTTCGGAGAAAACGTAATTCCGAATCCGAGCCACACCCACAACGACAAATCCTCCGATGAGGCTTCCACGAGAGCGCCCGATTCCGAAGACGAGGCTGTCTTTGTTGGATTGTCAGACAACGTCGACGGCGGCGACACTGCAGAACAACCCTCAGCGGCGGCTGTCGTGCCTCCCTTAGCAGTAACCCTCGTCCGCAGCAAAAATATGGCGATGCAGAGACTTGAAAAGTGAATGCGGAGTTTTCATGCGGCTCGCCGAGGAGGGGTCGCTTCCTGTGTCTTCTGCTGCGGAGACGGAGCGAGAGTGATCTCGTGGACGATGTCATCTCGTGGCTTCGCGAAGTTGTTCGTTTTGAGGAGCCAATCCTGGAAAAGGCGCCGGAGGACCGGGGGCCAAGTTGACTTTGAAGCTCCGAATGAAGCGCAGCGGGATGTAGTACACTCGGACGTGGACGAGGGGCACAATCACGACCACAACATGATAGCGCTCTTCGAAGCGCTGGTGGAGACAGGCCCGCGGGGCGAAAATGAAAATGCTGCCGGCGGCGACAACAGTGACAAATTGAAAATGTATACACAGCGGAGCACGGAAATTCTACGATGATTTCGGACAGCTATGTTGCTGTCCAATCCGGAAATTCTCGAGTGGAACGAAGATGCCGCAGAGAAAATGGCGAAGGCCATGCTGCATGGTGTTTTGGTAAAAAAATAAAAATCGCTATCGCGCACGAGGAGCGGCCGCCCCCACGGGACGAGAAGGAACGCGGCGCCGTCTTGAATGGAGCGCGGCGGCTTGGAGCGCGATCCATATGGCGACGCAAATCACAAGACGCGTGGCACCACAATGAATAAGTGATGCACTCCCGATCGTTTTCCTGCCATGACAGATGAACATGCCACCCATGCATTCTGAACCAAAAAGTAATTGTAATGCTTCATCAACTTCGTCTGAGATTGATACCAAGTCACCGGCTTTGTAGTCTACATTTCGAACACGTACACTAACACAATGGCACAAAGGCAGAAGTTAATATGAAAAAGTAGAGGGTGAAGGTGATCCGTTTCCGTGGGCTCTTGGAGGGAATCACACATTTTACACCTACTTTCTTAAAGTACAACTACTGTCGACGTTGCGATTTAGATTTTCTCGTCGATCATCCGATTATAATCGTTTTACTATCATAATCATGGTGAAAAACTGAAGAATTGGTGTTAGTTGCATCGAAGGAACTGAAGCTTTTCGAGAGGCAAAGAAAAACCGTCGTGCTATTCTTCGAGTAGATCAAAAACCGGCTCCTGGTGTTGTTCACGATAAGGTCTATTCCTGTTCTGTTCCCTAAATCTGCGTCGTTCCTCTGATGGTAGTACACACAAACACTCATTCAACATCAACGCAGGCTGGCACTGGCACAGGTTTCGCCTTACCGCTCTTTGTGCTTCAGTTCTTCTTCTTTTGTGGAAGTTTTATAACCACGAACCCGCCCCGGCCCCCAGGGTCAGATTGATAGCTATCGCTTCTCATCGCGAGTAGGTACTACACGATCACGTAGTCGTATTCGTAAACGCAATATTTGATTTTGAATTTGTTTGTAGCATATAAGTATTGATGAACATGAAGTGACACCCAGTCGCGCGAGGTAGTCCAATCAATCTCAAACACACACGCACATCACCAAAGAACTGCTTACACATTCATACAGCCACTAACACCAGGAAATCCGCGGCAATGGCTCGGACCAGCAGCCACGACACTGCCTCCGTGTCAGTGTGGCCACGAGAGTTTTCGCTCTCCGCGCGCGCCTGGAGGACGGGTAAAGGAATCGCATTTGCGGTTACTCTCCTCCTACTCCCGCAGGAAGTTGGCGCTGCAAATTCCGCACCTGTAAACACCAGACCCAGAAAGAAAATACAAAACGCACCTCTACTAAAAACAAGAGCTGAAGAAGATCGCCGAGAGGCGGAGGTGGTGCCGGAGGTTCTACTGGACGTGGTTGAAGAACAAGAACAAGAAGCTCCAGCTCCCACAGATACAGTCAACGCGAGGAATGACTTTCCGTCCACAGGATCATCCGCCAATGGCAAGGGGTGGGTTGATCTTGAGCAGGCGCATCAACAGCAGCAGGATGCGCGTTGGTCGCTGGTCCAGCGCAGATTCGCTCATCTTCCGGCCCCGGACCACGAGATCCAGCAACAATTCGTCCAACCCAAGCCTACCAACGTCGGCAACTGCATCAGCTACACCTACAGCTTCAAAGGTTTAGTAGATCAAACGGGAGCAACTGCTGTTGCGCATCAGGACCACGACCAGGAGCGAGCGCCACCTAATATGTTGATGTGCAACTACTACCCGCAAGGTCCGCAAAGTGGAGGCCCTCAAGGCGGCGCATTCTGCCCCGAACAGGTCCCGTTCATTCCGACAACTGTGGACGAGCAGGCGCGGCAGAGTTTTTTGTCGGGGGTGCCGCCAGATTGTTTTGGCCCTGCTGATGTTCTTGATGCACAGCAGGTAGACCGGCAGCAACGGCAACAGCAACAGGCAGTCGCGTTCTACCCAATCCAACCAATGATGCCGCAGCAACCACTTCCTCCGCAGATGGTGCGGTGCGGCGCAGCTCCGTATGCATTATATCCTGCGTGCGCGATCCCGAACCCGATCCAGCAGGGTGATGGACTCTTCAGCACGCCGACACCCTGCGGCACATGGGTGAACACGAACAGTGGTGGTGCTGTCGTCTGCCTCCCAGTCACTGCACAGGGGCCTGGCCGCGTTGAAGAATCTCTACGAGGGGGCCCCACGTCGTCCGGAACCGAAGGCGGACGCGACCAAGGCGTCGACAGCAAGACAACGGCGAGAGCCCCCTTCCTGCGCCCGCCCCAAGAAACGCGAGAAGAAGAAGATGGACAGCACTTGGACTTGCCGCCGCCGCCACCACCACCTCCTGCCTGCATGTCCGCCGCAGAGTTTTATCGTCGCAGCAGAAGTCGAAGCTGCGTAGTGACTTCCTCCGGGTCCGTGGGGCATCCGTATAAGTGTCGCGGAAAGCCATGTCCCTTTGGTGGGCTCTGCCTCCTGCGGTCGCGGTGCAAACTTTGCCACGACTGCGTGCCGACACTGCAGAAACAGTTCTGCGCGGCAAACGGTGCGCCGCTCGGCCTTGACGAGAAAGGGCCGCAGTGTCTAGGAGTAAATAACACCACCGGCTGGTACTTGCAAGCTCTCGCGTGCCACTGCGTGGAACGGCAGACGATCTCAGCGGGAAGCATCGGGCACGTCGGTCTCTCTTGCCTCCACGGCCCGTGTGAGTACCAGGATTGTCGGGAGGGAATCGCCTGTCAGAAATGTCACGTCTGCCTCCCCGCAGTGTGGAAGCTGCAGCACGAAGAGGAGGTGGGCGTGAACGACGAAACCCAGCACCACGCGGTCAATGACAAAACAAGAACCCGGGGGGAGAAGTCGAAGGGGAAAGCGAAAGGCGAAAAGCAGGGGACTGTGGAGAAAGTGGGCAGCAAGAAGACACACAAAGGCAAAGGCAAGGGGCAGCTTCATGTATGGAAGGATGAAGGAAATTCAGTTGGAGGCGCTCCTGGTGGAACTTGGCAAGAGTGCAGCATAGGGGAGCCGAAGCAGGATCATGGTATTTTCGCGTACCCGTGTGCCTTTCCCTTTTGCCAACAAGCATAGTGCATTGGTCTTCAGCATCCTTGAGGTTGAGATTTGCAGATCAATCCGCAGCACTACTTCTTTTTGCAAGGTCTGTCGCCGACGTCGCCTGACTACTGCGTCTCCTTCTGCACGTGCACCAACAGCATGCCTATACGTTTTACATAGGACGACGACCTCCATAACCGATGATAGATTTGGAGTACGATGAAGAGGACCCCAAAAAACACTCTCAGCTACGACCTTGCCGTCACTAGCTACCAGCAGTAGCGGTTCCCATAGCAGGGGGTTCAACGGTAGGGCTCCGATCGCACCAGGCGCTCTGCAGTCACCTCCCGGGGTCTGGATCAGTACGCCCGAAAGTAGCACTGCTGCACATCTTCATGATCGAAAGAAAGAAGACCGTTCTCCAGCGAAGCCCTCTTTGCCGCTCCAGCAGCTGCTTCCGGGGTTTTCGCAGCGGCAGCTTGTTTCGTACAACCACGAAGATCACATGGAGACGGACGCTAGAGAACGTCAGCCCCATCAGTATTTCGCTTCTCCTGGAGACGCCGAAGAGGATTGTCTTCATGTTGGCGCGGCAGTGAGTGCGTCTCCGTCTGCCTCCCCGCCCGAGAAGTTCGAATCTACCCCGTCTGCGTCGGCAGCTTGGTCCTCAGTGGCTGTGGTGCAAGATCGGGGCCCAAGGTCCTTTGGATCCAGGGGAAATTCATTCGCCGTTCCGTCTCCTGTCTCGTCGCCGAAGGGCGCTCTGATTGGCGATAGTGTCGGTTTCGGTCGACGGAAGAAGGGGAGCCGGAGCGGTGAGAGCCTGTGCACGCTTGGGACGTCGACGGAGACTGGGACTGGGCGCGGCTCGTGGGCGGATCTCACAGAGGCCGATGACGATGACGATGAGCACGATACTGAAACAGCGGAAGCCAAACTTGGCGTGGCTGTGAGTGCGTCGCCGTCTGCCTCCCCGCCCGAGGAGTTCGAATCTACCTCGTCTGCGTCGGCAGCTTGGTCCTCAGTGGCTGTGGTGCAAGATCGGGGACCAAGGTCCTTTGGATCCCGGGGAAATTCATTCCCTGTTCCGTCTCCTGTATCATCGCCGAAGGGCTCTGTGGGTGGCGATAGTGTCGGTTTCGATCGACGGAAGAAGGGGAGCGGTGTGAGCCTGTGCACGCTTGGCGGGACGTTGTCGACTGGGACTGGGCGCGGCTCGTGGGCGGATCTCACGGAGGCCGAGGCCGGAGACGATGACGATGAGCACGATACTGATTCAGCGGAAGCCATCGGCGTAGCGGACGAGACTCGGGCCGAGGAGTTTACCTTTGCCACGCGGGTAGATGACGGACTCACCGCAAAAAACTGGGAGTGGACTCATCCCTCGACCTGAAACAACCGATGGCGATGAGCCTTAGTCACCGATCGAGAACTACATTTATAGATACGCAGAGCAGTTCCAGTTCCACCTGCCGTTGGCGTACGTGCTGGGGTGGGCATAATTGGCGTGGAGGCAGCGGAACTACCCGAAGTATAGATTTTTTCTGTGAAATTTATACGTCTACTGTACTTCCCAGGATTCGGATCACGCATGATCGGAAAGATGAATCCTAAGTCGCTGCGGTTCTCTTCATGGTCGGATCCTATACCGCGTTTGGTCCCGGCGTAGTGACATTGCCGGGTCAAACGAACATCCCTAGTAAAGTTGGGTAAATCATCATCATCATCAACAGAGCAGCTTTATACAGATTGAAGAAATGCCGTTGACTATGGCTCGTCATCAAGAACGGAGACGTCAGCAGGCAAGAACATAACCATCGTTGAGAGTAATGAAAGATTGGGTAGGGGGTGAGATCAGGCACGTATCTCTACGAGTGCGATCAGGTTAAGTAGCGTCAGATCGGGTAGTGTCTATGTCTATCTAAGATCAGGTGGCTTCGGATCAGGTTGCGGTGTGCTTGGGGTCTTACTTAGGGTTTCGGACTTATGGCTTAGTTTTCTGGGTCGTCCGCGTCCGCCCAGCGGCCCCGCGCGCGCCGTAGGTACATTTTGATTTTGTTACACCCTTTCCAGGAGAAGTGCTAGTTCTTCCAATGTTCAAATTTCAACTTCAAACCCGATGAGCACGCGCCCTCAAGTAGGTTCAGGTAGAACTTCAGACTCATTCATCGACGAAGCTGGATCGCGTATACAATTGAACCTGAAATAGATATGACACAAGGCTGGCGCTATAGACCGACGGAAGACAGATCAAAGAAGTGGCAACATTTTCCTGGACGCTAAACCTTTTTTTCCGGGGAAAATGTATATTTGATTCTGCCAGAAGCTCTGTCCCTTTTCTCAAAAAACAGCTTGACTCGATCTGGCCTGGGTTCTCTCTGGCAAACGGAACTCGGCGGCCGCACCTGCAAAAATGGCACTTTGTTCCTGATGAGGAAATACTTACTAATGTCCCGCTCGTCCACCAGATCTCGCATTGCAAAAACGCGTTCCAGTCCCATGCAGTGTCAAAAGGAATTTGCTCTTTGATGAAGTAGAAACGCGATCCCACCATTGTTTGCGCCGAAGTGCACGTGCTGGTAAAAACACCACGTCTGGTGTTCGTGTGCTTTCATTCTGCAATTTCGTTCCGTCGCAGCAACATACCGAAAGACCACATTTCTGGAAGTACCCTAAATGCCAATGCATTACGTGACTTACAGATACAGGAACTATTTTATCTCGCACTCGCTTGATCTTAATATGACGATGACCACGTAGAACATGATTGCATGAAGATCAAGATGAGGTACCTACTAGTAGCTAGAAGATTCATCTACTTCTTCACCTATTGCCGCACTGACTCAGTGGATCACATTTTTTTCCACCATGCTATCGTATGTCTGGCCCGAATCGAAGTAGGTTGATTTTTACGCAAACGCGACATCGAGCTAACTTCGCGCGGAACGAGCTCTGACTGAGTTTTACATTTTCTTCGTGGCCATTGGTATACTTGTTCAGAAGAAAAGTGAAACGAACAATGGCGACAACGACGACGCCCGCCGCGGGAACGGGAGGCGGTGCGGGCGCCTCTGCTTCCTCCTCGCAGCCTTGGACCTGTCAGTACCGAGGATGCAAATCGAAGAAATCCCAGATCAAGGAGCTCCGCGCGCGGCTGCCGACCGGCTACCCGCATGATGAAGATCCGAACCTGCGGGTACAACTACGACTTGTGATACTTATAAAAAAAAAAGAAAACAGTTTTTTTCGGCCTGACCTTCACTTTGTTCCCAGAGACATGAACCGACCGCGACGGCAACCAAGGAATTCTCACTTCTAGCAATAGGCTGGCATTCGCATTTGCTTTCCGCTTTCTACTGCTTACGTATTTAACAAAACGTAAAAAAACTTGGTATAGTTAGAGTAAAAGTATAGTAGCACAGGTGTAGTAGACCTAGACATCTTGTTGAATTTCGGCCTCATCCACAATATAATTTCCGTGAATTCTTCTCGTCATCAGGTCTGCACCGTCTGTCGACGTCTCCCGCTGGATGAGCAAGTGAGTGCTGAGCAGCACGAGAACCGGGCGCTGAAGGAGACCCAGGGCAACTACTCCAAGTCCACGATCGCCCAGTTCCTCAAGTTTTCCGTCGTCGCAAACGCTCTCCCAGATGTATCTCCACCACCACCCGCGCCAGAAGGAGGATTGCTCCTGCCACCAGCCTCCGCATCGTCGCAAGTGCTTCCTTTGGATGAGGATACCGTCCGGTCCGTGATTGATGAGGTGGAAGATTTGGAGCAGAAGGGAGCGAACGAGCTGTTCTCGGTACTGATCTACTACGCAGCGAATCATGGAAACCAGCTCGCGAAGGCGCTGGTGGCGAAGATCTTAACGGACGGTTTTCCGTGGGAAATGAGCCTGTTTTTTGAGCTGGTGAACGATTTGGTGATGAACGAAGTAGCGAGAAACGTGGCCGGATCCAGGAGCGGCACGTTGGCGGGAACGGCAAGTAAGATTTTAGTTTACACGGAGGAGGACAAGAAAGTAGAAGCTACGTGCACGTGATATGATAAATTTGATCTCCAAACCGGGTCGCAATCGCAGCTGTTAGTTTTGTACCATCCATCGGACACGACTACAGGTACCGTCGACACGCCCAAGTCAGTAGACATCCCCGGGACCCCGACATTCGCTGGGGCCCTTAGTGCAAGCACACCAGCAGCAGCACCTTTGAAGATGGAACATCAACAACCGCCGGCGCAGCAGTCGTACCGGCACGCGTTCGGCGTGCTGTTCCCGAAACTTTTTCAGCTCGCTTGGGATCGCGTGAACGAAATTCCGGATGACGACAAAACTGTCAACAAAGTCGAGGAGCAAAAGCGCATCATGCGTGTTGTGAACCAGTGGCGCGAGCTGGGTTTGTGGGGCCTGGCCTCGTTGCAGTCCGACTTGTCGACGAGGATCCAGCTTGTCCGGAACGGAACTGTTTTTAAGGTAGCGGGAAAGGAGAAGGACAAGCAGGCTGCTGAAATATCGGGGGGCGCGGCGTCGTCATCAACCGCCAGCGCAGGAGCCGTGAAGTCCGGCAAGCAGCCATCTTCCGTCACGACCATCCTCTCCGTGAATATCCCCGAGCTGCAGAAGATAGCACAGATCCTCGACACCGTGCAGCAGGAGGAGGATAAAGAGGAAGAACGTGACGCGAAGCGACGAAAAGTGGACGACGAGTCCGCAAAAAAGGCCGAGGAGAACCGGAAATCTTTCATCGACACGATCCTCGCGGTCGACTTCGACCCAGGTGCGTTTTGTGCTCCGGTCGCGGGCGATTCTGGTGCGGCTCCTGCCGACGATGCCGCGACTCTGATGCTGGCCCCGCACCTCGAGATTCTCGGATTTTCGCAGGACGAGTGGAAGAAGGGGGACGTGATCACGCAGGACAGGGTGAACAAAGTCGCGAGAAAGCTGATGTTTAAAGCGCATCCGGATAAGAACAAGGGCGTGGAGCCTCAAAAGTGCACGGACGCCATGACCAGAATCACGAACGCGAAGGAAGCGCTCCTCGAGAAGGTATTGGCAAATTGGTTTTGTCTATGGAACTACGAGATCATCTTCAATGACAAGGTTCGCACATCATTCGTGGCGCTTCAACATTCATACATTCGTTGTCCTCTTAATTTTTTCGAAGCAATTGAAAGTGATGGGCAATTTGAATCCACGTCACACGTGCACAGCTCGATCCCGCGGCGCAGAAGAAGAAGAAGGAGATCGATGCGTCGCAAGTGCAGGTGCTTGCGTCCTCGAACGTGACTGTGAAGACGAAACTCCTCTGCCGCTTCCCCGGGTGCAGCGCCGAGGTGTGTTCCCAGTGCGCGCACGGGTGTTGCCGCTCGCACATCACGCATTGTCACTCGTTCGCGAGGCAGAATCCTGGACTGCGGTGCTTCTTCCACCCCCCGCCGCGAGAAAACGCAGTCAACGCGGTCCTGGTCAACGGAAGGTGGCAGCAAAAACGGTGAGGGTGCCCTGGGCCCCCTTCCGCTTCCGCTGCACCGAACGAAATTGGAAACGCTTTCGGTGAGGGCTGGCGCCGATGCGTCGTCGCCCCCTCACAGTCGATGGCCGACTAACCAGTAGGCGACCCTTTTTGTAGTAAACAGCATGCTGCAGCCTGCAGAAGAACTTCATCGTGTTCGTCCATTTACAACCCATTCTAAATTCTAGCATCTCCACACATCAGGCATAATTGGTCACTGGGCACCCCTCAGAGCCATGATATGTACAGCTCTACGTCTACAAGAACCTTCGGTAGAAAGAGAAACAGATGCCAGACAACTACATCCGCCGGTTGGGCAGCGGCCATGACTAACGCACGGAGTTTCGTCCACACGGCAGGACGAACTTCGGTGCTTGGTCTATGGCTGGTTATGGTTTTATTGAGTACTAGTACAAACAGCGTAGGTATATCGCACGTACGGTTCGCACGTACAGTTGTGGCGTGTCGCCTCCACAGCAGAGCACATTAGAGACACTGCTTCAGCCACAGCCGGAACGTGAAGCTGAACTTCCTAATACTGTACAATAGCGCTACTTCCAGGATGAGGGTATGGATAAAGACCACGGCTTGTAGCAATCCTACTGTCCGTCGGTAATCTTCTTCTCAAGAGAAAAATCCTTGCTGTCGTTTTCTTTTTACTTTCGTCACCGCACCGATACGAGTACACGAGCGACTTGCAAGCACTAAGCAAGCCGCTGAAGCAGTGTACAAGCAGCACCACGAAAAAGTCAGTGAACAATCGACACGGCCCAATATCACCATCACGGCACCAACTCGACGCTGCGCCTGCATCTGTCGTTCGTGGTTCTTCGTTCGTGGCTCCAAGCACTCTGACAGTGCTTGTGTTCGAGGAAGTAGATTCGCACCCGCCAGTATCAATCCGCGTCCGTCCGGGTCTGGTGGGGAGTTGCAAAGGCCATTGCAGCCCCTTGGTGATGTTGAACGCTGGTGCACATTCCTTGCTGAGTTCTTGCTTGGCCATGACGGGCGGCGGTAGTACAGCTCCAGCGATTGTCAGCCCACGTCCGCAGAAGGATCAAGCTCCTCAGAAGGCGCATGGAACCGCGCGGAGGCGATGAAGGAGGAGCTCTGTGCGATTGTTGGTCGCTGCAGTCCCAGTCGCCAAGCGACGCTAGAAAAGACGCGTGAGCCCAGAATATGCCGTGTTTTGATGAATAAACCCACCGACGACGGGTGAAGATTGCGGATCATGCGACGGAGGAAAACGAGAACAAGCTCCATCTTCTCGTCGAGGACGAGGTCGAGGATCGCCATTTTCAACGCACAAGAAGAAGTAGCCTTTGTCCTACGAAGTAGAGAAAAAGTACTGCTGGTACTCCATTAACTCGCAGTCGGCATCCTGCTTTAAAGTGTACGCATACGCAACGGTACAACACTCACGGAGTAGAAACTAGTACTTCCAACCTAGCCTAAGGTGGTCGTCCGTCTCTGTCTCTAATGCATTTCTCAGCTGCTTGTTCCATTGGTTTGGGTAGGTGTAAGTAGCTTTGTGGTGCTCAGGGGTCGCAGGCCCTTGCAGACGTTTTTTCTTTCTGTTTTTCCCATGGACCGCATTGGTCATGAGAAGAGAAGGTCGAATAGTCGGCTCTCCTCCGTATGCGAGGCAGCGCAAAGACATTGTGATTGGCAACAAGTTGTGAAGTGGTGTTCTGCATCTGTTGTTTCAGAGTTTATAGGTATACCAACTCCAGCACGTCCACCACGTCCACCGCCGTTCGATATGCTTTTGCACAGGGGTCATGATGTCATGATCAGGATGTAAATCAAGAATCTCGAAACTGAAGACAAGACATTCTTGCATCCGTGTGTGGTACTGGCACGTCCTTTCCGTCGACGATATCATTGTGGGAATGGCTTCTTCAATCCAACGGGCTGGTTTTGCTCTAGGCATCATCCAACACAATTCATCATCAATGTGTGAGCGTCTTGCTGGAGATACGTCGCCGCTACTAGCTGCAGCACGACCTTTTTTTTCTTTCCCCCGCCTGGTGTCACCCACGGCTCCGCTACAAGTACGAGAGAATTTGAATTTGTAGTAGCTGCACCAGAACCAACAAATCGTAATCGTCATCGTCATCGACCAACATGACGGAGTTTCTGGCCGATCTCGGCATACCGGGGCGCCGCATTCCGGCCCTCACGGTGCCGAAACCCGTGTCCCCAGCCCAGGCCAAGAGCCCCTCGCTTCTTCCCGGTTCTTTCGCCGCGGCCGCGCTGGCAACTTCCGCGGGAGGCCAGCATCAAAGCCAAAGGCCAGCTGCACCCGCTGCCCCCACCGGCGCAGCTGCTGCCCGCGCAGCTGCTGCGACGACCAGCAGTGGCAGTTTGAGCGTCGCCGAGCTGCTCGGGTATGGGTTCCGCATCGTCGATAGTGCCGAGCTGAACGCCGACAAAACCGGGATAGCGCTGGAGGAGGGCAAGACCGGTAGCGAGTTCTTTTACGCCAGCCCTCAGTTCGGCGGGAACGGCCCCGTGAACACGGCTTCCTCTTCGTCCATGCTGCTGAACAACGTGGGGACCACCTTGACCTCCAGCGCCATGCTCTCTGGTGCGAACATGGGCAGCGGGCAGAGCTGCCTCCTGGACCGCCTCCCCGACGTCCGTTGCAAGGACATCACTCTAGGTAAGCCGGAGATGCCGGGGGACTTCGACAACGTGGACCAGGCCACCTCCACCTCCCGCACGTCGCAGTTCTTGAACAAGTCGCTGGTGTCCTCTGGACACTCCTCCGGCGGCGGGAACAACTCGGCGTCCTCCTCCAGCGAGGGGGAGGCGGCGCTGCGCGCGAAGCGAACCTTCATCCCGATGAAGCAGCGAGCGGACGTGGAACTGATGAGGCGGATCCGGGGGATGACCTTTCTGCACCCGTACGGCTACGAGCTGGAAGCGCTGGCCTCGTCCGCGACCGTGCACCTGCACGACCCGACGGAGGAAAACCTCCAGAGCTGCTCGTTCACGCGGCGGAAGGACGCGGTGCTGTACTCGACGGTGCTGGACCACGACGACGTGATCCTGCAGAAGCGGAACAGCAACGAGCCGGCGACCTACGAGGAGAAGCGGTTCCCGATGAGCGCCGTAAACTCGAAAAACCGGTACGCGGAAGAGCTGGAGGATTACCCCCGCCACGGCGCGTTCGCGAATCAAACCAAAACGCACGACAAGCGCAAAGACCTGGCGGACTCCTTCAGGAACCAAGAGGCCGAGATCGAGGCGCGGCTGCAGCCGCTGACGGACGCGGTGAAGCGGTGCATGAACGTGTCGGAGTTTCACGGGCTGAATGTGGATATGGGGCGGAAAACGACCGCCACGGTGTTCATCCCGGTAGTGCGCGTCAGCTTCGACCGCACGCTGGACCAGACCGAGCGGCTGATCCCCCGGATGCTTGCCAAGTGCGCGTACTGCTGCGACTCGGTGGTGCTGGGCGTCCGTCGCCAGGTCTCCATCCAGCAGTTTTCCACCCACCCGCGGGCGGCTTCCGGGATCACGGACGAGCACTTCTCGCACCTGCGGCAGAAGGCCCAGGAGCTCGGCCGCGACGCAACTGTGACCACACCCCGAGAAAACTACCGCTGCGGCAGGTCGGGGCCGCTCGGGTTCCCCCCGGAGACCTCGACCGTGGACGCGAACGCGAAAGAGGTGGACGTGTTCTTCGAGAAGGAAAACCTCCAGCTCACGATCGAGGTCCTGGATGGGGAAAAGATACCGAAGTTCGCCACCTCCGGGGACTTTTTCAACTGGCTGAAGGAGTGGTGCATGACGCGGGTCTACGAAGAAGTCGAGCTGTGGAAGCCTCTCATGATCAACGTGCTGCACACGGACTCGCTCGCGCAAAGGCTCATGCGCAAGTACGGTCCAGCGGCGGCAGCGCAGGCGGCCGCAGCGAGTGGCGCGAATACAGCGACAACCTCCGGCGCGAACAATGGCAACAATTCGTCCGTCGTGTGCTTGCCAGCACCAGCACGAGCAGCTCCTCCGAGTGACCACGCGAACCTTTCCGGCGCGTTCACGATTCCGCAATTCTGTTTGAAGTGCCGGTCGGGAAGGAGACTGATACCGTGGAACCTGCACGAGAAGCAGCTGCCGCCGCGGTTCGCCAATTTCGTGGACGCGAGCCACTGCAACAGCGGAAACCCGCACAACTACCTGTACATGTGCCCGTCGTTTTGCGGGACCTTCTACTCGTGCTGCGCCGAGACGCACAAACTGAGGCAGGAGGCGGACTTCGTCACCTACTTAGAAAAGATGGTGCTTTTTACTTCTTTCTATCGTAGGTACCGAACTTCTTTGATCTAGATCTTCTTCATCGCACTCGACGCAAGGTTGACCGTCTCGGGTCAGCTGGCTGTTTTTGTTCATAGTTTTATCCGATAATTAATCTTCAATCAAACAAGTTTATCGATGCCCGTCCTCTTTGTCGATGAACCTGATCCTCGCCCAAACGGTTCGTCCATCGCCAGGTTGAGGCCGGTCGCGGTTCCACCTCCGTGAAGCCTTTTTCACAGAGGTGGAGGAGCGACCGGCCTCAACCTGCGACGAATTGGGGCGGGTAGATGCATGCCGCTGGCGACGTATTTCCGCTTGAAAGCTTATTTATTAGACTCTCCGCGACCGCGGCGGTCTCGTCGGACGCCACAGCCAGCGCCTCGCCTCTGGCCGCTCGCTCGCTGGCGTGGGCTGCGTTTTAGTGCGCGGCTCTGCTTAGTCTTTGCGGAGCTCTGCGGCGATTTCGGGTTTAGCTTGTCAGGCCGTTTTTTCGTCATATTTGGCCCCATAATGAAATCATATGCAGCCCCCTGGGGACTAGCGTGCTTGGATCTTTGTAACAGGTTGAGGCCAGTCGCTCCTCCACCTCCGTGAAGCCTTTGTCGGAGGATTCCCTCGATCGTAATAGTCCGGATTCTCTCCTCAAAGTCCCGCCGGGCCGTCCGCCGCGCGACCGCCGCATCCCCCTGATCGTCTGGGGCTCGATCCGGCTGCAGCCGAAGGGCCGCGACGAGGTGCTCGAGGAGAACGCGGCGAACCAGGAGCGCGTGCAGAAAGCCCACGTCCTGCTGAACCGACAGGCCCTGGGTCTCGTGGTGCCCAAGTCCTGCATGTCGGTGGTGCCGAAAGCCAACCGCCAGGAGATGATCGACGCGAGTCTGATGGGTCTGGACGCGAACGAACGCGCGTCCTTCTTACAGGAGGGATCGGGCGAGGGGCAGGAGGGATCGGGCGACGGGGCGATGTCCGACCGGTTCGCGGGGAGCATCCGCACCTCGAAGAACCAGCTGGTGGAGGAGACGAAGAACTACAAGCCGCAGCCGCTGATGGTGCTGGGCACGCTAAGTCGCGTGCTGGACGTGAACATGAAGAACCTGCGGCTGGGGCTCCAGATCCGGCAGCCCACGGACGACAAGCTGCTGTTCTGGATCCTCTCCGACTACGCGCGCGTCTCGATCATAGGGCCGGACGAAGACGACCTCGAACTGATGGACCGACTGGCCAGAGACGAGAAGGCGGTGATTAGCGAGAGAGACCAGGTGGTAAGTGAGCAACTGGTAAGTGCTGTGTAATGGGTTCCCTTGGGTGGCGGATTGCACTAGGTGGCGACTACGTCAAGGCGCTCCGAACCGCCCGGGTGTGAAACACCCGGGCCGTTTTTAGAAGTGGGCCCCATTGTGGGGGGAGGGGGTCGCGTTCTCGTAGAGGGTAGGAGATGTGAGCCGTGGGGAGGTCGAGGGAAGTCAGTGCTGGCAGATGAAAGCCACTGGCTAGAATGGTGGCAGGACCTGAAGAAAGCAGTAGCAGGGAAAAAGCAGTAGCAGGGAAAAAGAAGGCCGAAAAAGGGTGGTGATTGCATCCATTGGTTGCCAGCTAGAGGGTGCAGGAATGCCAGTCCTGCCAACCGCGAAAAGTAGACGCCTGTGCTCCTACTGCGGACCTGGACCTCTTCGTCTTCTTAGCACATACCCAAAGGGGACCCCGAAGAGCCCCGGAAAAATTTCACTTACCACGTATAATGAGGGTGGAAATGTATTATTTTTTTACCACTTACCCACTTACCATCGCTGGTCCCGCCATAGTGATCGAGGAGGACCGCTTTCGTTTTTTGGACGTCTGCGAGAAGCTGCAGGAGATGGACGGGCGCCGGGTCTCGCAGGAAGGCTGGTACGAGACGAAGGTAGCGCAAGTCGTGGAGTGCCAGCTGCGGGGGTCGGAAACGCTGGACAAGCTGTTGCAAGTGACGGAGCCCTGTCCGAACAACTGCGGCATGATGATCGACAAGCAGCTGTACCTGCAGAGGAGGAGACTGCACCTGTACCAAGACTGCCACGTGCAGGCAGCAAAGAACATGTTGATGGCGGCGATGCAAAACCAGGCACTGTTCTGCCAAGACGCAGGGGCGGACGAGGAAAAAGAAGGCGGGGAACCCGTGCAGGGACTGGGACAGCCGCCGCGCGGGAGGGGATCTTCCTCACAATTCGGGTTCATTGGCTCCGCGAATGAGAAGGGCGGCGGGGCGAAAACGATAAAAGTGACGAGGTTCGCAAACTAGCGGAGTGGTGGAGGTATTCGTACTTGTTCGCTTTCGTGTTCGTAATCGGATGGCGCTACTTGATAGGGTTCTTTGCAATCATCGACTACACCAGGCAGTGTCCTAATACTTTCGGTTGGCGTTGGACATTGACGCACGAAGGTACAGGGAGTAGCCTACGATTACGAACGTTCATAATTCTTGGGCAAATATGAATATCTACTCCTCCCCCTTGGCGGAGGA
>RXOD01004397.1:0-22971 GCA_005223375.1 Amoebophrya sp. AT5.2
GTGCAGGCGATGCACTTCACCGGCGGTGTGGCCGCTTTCTACTCCCTCGCGCTAGGCGTGTGGTGCTACCTCTGCTGCAAGTGGCGAGACCAACTCGTGTCCGTGCACTACTGGTGAGAAGAAATGGCTTTGCTTCTGGTTTCAACAAACATGGACTTTTTATTTCAGTCTGAAAGTGAAACACCTCCAGAGAGCGGGGGTGAGTAGAGCGACACTAACATCAACTCGATCCTCTCTACTCTTATCCAAAAAATCGAGCACACAACTACATCATCGCATTCACAGCCTCACGATCGTGCTCGCGGTGTGTTTTGTCGCCTCGGTGGCGAAGTGGGCGATGTATTCGCTCGGCAATCACTCCGAGCTGTCGGCGACGTCCGCGGAGGTTATTTCCGAGCTTCTCGGCATCGGCAAATTTGGCGTCGGCCTGATAGCCGCGGTCATGATTTCGCTCGGCTACGGCACGGCGCACGAGTTTGTCTCGCCGAAAGAGCTCACGTGGCTGCTGATTTACTGCGTCGGCTTCATCTTTTGCGCCGGGCTGCGCATTCTTGTCTCCGAAAAAATTTTGTTCTCGGAGGACGGGGGAACAGCTGCCGGCGCGGACAGCGCTCTAGTAACTGGCGGTCCTGCAACTGCAGGCGAAGATGCAGTACTGCCGTCCGCGATTTGGGAATACGTATCGCCGGCGGCACTGCTGGTCCTGCCGGAAGCCCTGATCTTTGGCGCGGTAGCAAACTGGGGCTACACCGAGATCGTTGCGCTGCAGGCGACGCTAGAAGAACAAAAGCAACACGAGACGCTGAAGGTAGATCTGTACCTTTAGATTTCGTGACTCATGAAGGTGGAAACCAGTTCATTTTGGATCATCATAAAGTAAATCGCGGTTGGTATAGGAATTCGAACCTTCGTGTTCGTCCGCCGCTACCACAGATGATGACCGGTTTTTACCGCACGATGCGTTCTGCCGTCGTCGCTCTCGTGGGCGTGGCGGTTCTCCAGATTGTCGTGCAGCGCTCCTCCGACTCCGCCGATATGTGGCGCTTTCTGTGGATCCTGGACGAGGGCGCCCCGAACGTTATTTATGCGGCTTGTGTGGGTGCGACGCTCCTAAGTTTTTGGCCCAGCGAGAATTTCAAGGCGAAGGCAATGTCGCAGCAAATCCAGTTCGACGACAACGAGCTAGACGACATGGTCATCGGAAACGCACAGGAAGACATTATGGGGGATGGAGACGGAATAGAAATGGCGGAAGTGGGTAGTGCGGATTCGGGAGGAATGGACATGACAAGGATCGAAATGCAATCGGACACATCATCGCCGGGAAGAGGCGGGAAAACAGGCGGAGGAAAGTTTCTAGAGTGAGGTTGGCTGGCAGACAGCATCCATGGTGAAAATTTTAGCAGAGCTCGCGCAGTGCTCGAACTTAGGCGTAAGTGCACCGAATAGCGTATCGCATCGGTAGGAAAGCGCCTTGTTTAATTCCTTCAGATCTTCTTAGAAGTGTTTCATGGCGGAGGAATACGTTGAAAAGAGTCCGACACTCCAGATGCAGTCATAAGAAAAGAAGCGCTTGTTCAGAACTACGCAGCACTGGCTGGAATGTATCTGTCAGTCCCAATCGGTACAGCAACATTTTGAGTCGGTGCAGGACGTGCCGTGTGATCGAGTAATCATTCCGCGCATCGGTTTTTGATTTTTTCGTTTTGGCTGTTTTTTCGTATTCGTCGTGCGGAGGCCCCGTGGAGGTGGACCGAACGCGCTGCTTTTCGCCGCGCTTCCGGAACAAAACACAAGCTCGCTTGCTGCCTCGGTCGTCTGATGACACGCAATCGTGAACTTTTCTCGTGGTTTGCCGGTTCGCAAGTTTTTTCCAACCAATCCACTTTTCAGGGACTCTTTTCGCGCACCCCTTTACGGACAAAGAACTGACGAGGAAGCTGTTTTTCTTTTCGTGCTACAGTAGGTCGCGTGCCACTGTACCCATGCAGTTCGCTTAGAGCTTGAGCTTTTTTATGAATTCGTGCCTTGTCGGCAACGAAACCTCCGCTCTCTAATTATTTGATAGCTGTCTCTCTCTCTGTGTTAAGAAAGTTTTCATCTTCCAGAAGTAGTCGTACACTACTGTATATTGAAACTTTAGCGGCAGGTTCGCGACAAATACCTGTATCTTCGCGCAATATCCGTTCCGTAGTACCGTTTGCAGGCAAACTGTGCGGGTTTCCGGGGACACAATGAAGCGGATATTAGCATAGAGGTCGCTGCCCCGCCGACTTGCTCGTATGAGTAAGCGAAGTTCGGTTTCGGCCTCGCCCGAGCGAGGTCTAGGCCGTCCTTCCTCGGTTGGCTCCATGGCAGCACACCTGCAGGAAGCACGCGGATTGGGGATGGCCAGTGGGGACACATTTTTCGGAGGTCTGCACGGTGACACGACCTCCATCAGAAAGATGCAGCCGCTCTTGCCGTTGCCGATTTTGGGAAGTCTGCCAGGAGGAGGTACGGAAGCATCGTCCTCACGCGACGCCCGCGGAAGCTTTGGCGGGCTCGGTGACAATGCAGTGGGTGCGGCGGGAGCGTTCGATCTGGGGCCGCGGTCTTCGTCACCGAAGTCGATGACGCTGCTCGGCCTTTTGTCACCAACGGTGCTTAGCCCAGAGCGAGGAATGGAACCGAGCGCCTCCTTGACGAAGAAGAAGTTTAAGGGAAGGTTCCAAAGAAGTAAGCGGGCAAACATGTTGGCATGCAGCGCCTCGCCGAGTAGCCGAAGGTCGCCTCCGGGTGGTGGAGGGCACAGGTGCTTCTATCTTTCTAAGTTCTTTGTCGTACTTCTATTTTCTTCAAGTACTGAGACACACATTGCGATCTTTTGTTGGCGCTAGCAGTATATCAAAGCGCCAGCTGCTCCTCACACCAAAAACAATAAACGCCGATAATACGATGATCACAGGTCTGCGCAGCTGTCACCAGCGTCTCGCGCTTCCCCGAAGCCTGCTTCGGGTTTTCAGCTGGTCGAACGAATCGTTGAGGGCAGCAATCTGGCGTCGCACCCGGTTCAGCCGGGACAGGCCGCCAACGCGACGAGCAGCTCTCCCTCTGCCAGCCCCAAGCGATCGCAGAGCCCGCAGTCCGCCGGGAACAACTCCGCACCCTCCTACGAGCCCTCCGTGACCTCTTCCGCCGCCCAGAGCAACGGCAAGAAATCGTCCGCCTCCACCGCGCACCCCCAATACGGCGCGCTGAAATGCCTACCCTGCCCAGCGTCCTCCAGCTCGAGTACCAGCCGGCTGCGCCCGCAGCTGCTCCGCGTCGACGGGCAACGGTGCACGATTTTCGACCGGCCAAAGCGGTCGGAGGTCCGCAAGTACGCGGTGTGGAATCTGTACAGCGGACGGAACATGCTGGGCTGGTTGCCCGAGGGCATGCTGGGCGAGGACGGGGAATACGCCGACGGGGGGTACGTGGAGGGCATGGACGCGCTGGACGAGCGGTTGATAGAATTGATGTACCGGGACATCACGCCGGAAGACTACGACACCCTACTCGAACTGGACGACTCCAACCAGAAGAAAACGGCGGAGCGGTCGGCGCTGGACAAACTGCCCTGCATAACGTGCTTCGACGGGTACAGCGAGGAACAGCTGACGTGCGGGGTCTGCTACATGCGGGTGGACGAAGACCAGGAAGAAGTGGAGAGAATATTCCAGATGCCCTGTCGGGGAAAACACATCTTTCACGAAGCGTGCGTGACAAAGTGGCTGCTGGAGTGCAAAGCGGCGTGCCCGACGTGCCACGAACCAATAGAGGAAGAGTGAGGTGATGTCGAAGGGAGGGATAAAAATTTAAAATAGGGTACGACTGTACAATAATATCGCGGTGTGGGGAGCGGAGGTGAGCATGTGAGATCACTGCTTCATTTTGATTGAAACCCCGACTGTAGGTTTTTTTTGGACGTCACTGGCCACAACATTGCGGGCACTCTCCAATTTGTTGGGTTCAATTGGCATTCACTTTGTTGCGGTTGCATCACCGACCTTTCGTTAGCGGAGGCACTGCTGGCTGTGCTGATCGAGGCACTTTGTTCTATCGTGAAAAGCTTGTCTTGGAATCGAGGAATCAACACAACCATCGTGATCTTTCGCTTGGTTCTTCAGTCTAATCGAGATTGCACTGAATCAATATGAATTAATATACAAAAGGGCGTCAAACAACAAGAACGCTCTCTGACGCATCGTCCGGTCCTGCTTCATTCGGTATCAGTCGTGCTTGGCTTCGACACTCTTCCCCACCCCTTCTGATTCAAACATCAGGACACGCATTCGCTTTAGGACGTCCATGGACATTTATGTGTATCTACTTTACTATTGATTTTCTTAAAGAAGGAGAACCAGAACGCGAGTTTTCACGCCAACTAGTATTTACTACGCGCGCAGCCACGTCCACGACCAGCATGAACACGCAGGTGCCCCAGCCAGAAGTGCTTCATCTGCTATAAATACTTACAATTACCCCACTTACATGTAGCCACTGTCTCCATGCTTTTACTGTTCACAAACTTAAACACTGGGAGAAATTTCGAGTAGCACAGCAGCTCCAGTTGCAGAGTGTACGACTGCGCCAAGTTTTGAAGCTATAACGAGTGCTGGCGGAGAAGAAGGCAGATGACGAGCGTGGAGCGGACGCGGGACTACTACTCGAGTGCCGCCCTTCCGCCACCCACGACGGACCCCGGGTCGGACTGCTGGTGCGTCGACTGCGCACAGGGATCTTCTGCATACAGGGAACTTCTTTGTAGTTCGCGCCAACAGCTGCATCTGTCTGCACATGCCGTGGAACTGGAAAGGCGAGCGTGCCCGCAAACCGGTCGGCTTTGGTCTAAATGTTTGGACGTTGGACAAGAGTGCGCCGAACTAGAATTCTGCATGCGGCTTTCGGGTCTATTACGGACGTTGTCAGACATACGCCAAACGTGGGAGGCAATTCATATTTGGCGAGGACAGTTTGCGCACGAGAAAGATTCAAGCGGGTTTTTGACTGATCTTCACAAACGGCTAAGGAAGAATGAGAAGCAAAAAGAACAAAAAGGAGAAGCGACTTTCGCGAAGGCCGATTTTTGCGAAGATCCCAAAGTTACGGAGAAGGCTCGACGCATCTATCAAGCTTTGCGCATGCTTCAGCGTGAACGGGCGCAAATAGTTGAGAATCTGAAGAGACAGGGAGTGCAGTTTCCAGCGCCGCCGCTGCGCACTTGGCCGCCTGCTAACATGTCTGACATGCTGGCTGACTACGTCGAAACTGTTGGGGCGGTGGTTCGCTTTGACGATCCCCTGCGGCTGCAGCTGCGTCGAGGCCGCCTCTTTCGTAACTCAATCGCCGAAGTTCTGGCCGTCTTGTTGCCTGGTTGTTTTGTGACCGACCTCGCGTCCGGTTGCGCGTGGGCGTCTCGGAGCTTTTTTAGCCGACGGACTTGGAGGGACAGGGTGTTGAGGGCTATTAATTATAGTATTTTAAGCGGCGACACAGTAGACACCGCGAACAGCGAAGTTGCTCGCCATTTCTTACGACAAGAAACATCTCGGGCACCAGCTTCCTCGCCATGACAGTAGTCTCGCAGATTCCGGCGCCGAAGGCGCACACCGAGGCACAGCCCGCTCCGCATTTGCCACGACCAAGACGGGGGACGACAGCAAGCCGAAATCTTCACCCGCGATCGATAAAAGCGGCATTTACAGTGGCGACAGAGACGAGCTGAAAAAAGAGCAGCGCCTCAACGACTTCGAACTAAAATCGGCACGGGAAAGCAGAAGAATGCGCGACGATGCATGCTTTCGAAGTTTCGTCCTGACGAGCACGCGGAATTGTGAGGTTTGCAGGAAGGTCGTCGCGGAGATCTTAGACGAGGGGCCGCGCCACCATTTCCACCAGGGCTCGCATCCGCTGGCGAACGCAATAGCTTGGGCGTCTCCCTCTGTCTATGTTGTTCTGAATGGAGTGCGCAATACGATCGAGCACGCCAAAACAGGCGCAGCAAATGCACCGGTCCGCGACTTCTTCGATCAGTGGTTTGCGACCTACAGAGAAGGCAAGTACGCCACGACGAATACAGCGACGAGCTGGAAAGCCGTTTTCTTCTTCTCGGAGTTCATCCGGAGTGACTTTTGGGACAAGGTTACCGATACTACGAACGCTTGGGAAGCAGCAAAAAACGGCGAAGACATCAAAAGCCTTGAGCTAGACAAGTGGGGTGGGACCAAACTTCACCGGGCGGTGAGTAGCTGGCGTGCCACGGATGTGGCGCAAGTTCTGCAGGACGAGGCGGCGGGGAAACATTCTAGCACGCTGCACACTTGGCGGAACAAGAACAACGAGAGCGCGCTCGAATTCGCGCGCGCGCAGCAGAAGAAGGTGAAAGAGCGTGAGGACTGGCGTGGATCTTTTGAGGGATATGGCAAGGGGATTAGGAGGATAATTGCAATGCTTGAGGAGCAGGAAAGCAGCAAGGACGCAAAGCACGAAGCAGATCAGCGCCCCCCATTGCGGAGACACGAAGAAGCTTGCCGGAAGCGGAAGGAAGCGGCCGAAGCAGCAGCAGCAACCGCAGCAGCGAAGCGAAAAAAGCAGGCGGAGGAGGAAGGAAAAGCACCCACACGAAGGAGAGAGGCTGCTGCTTTGGACAGCAGATGAGAAAAAATATATAATTCCCCCCCGAACATATCCTTCATCTAGTTATGGAGGTAAACCACCCCGAGCAGGGTAAGTCATCATCATCATCACCCCGCGAGGACTTTACCGGCCAGACGGGGAGGCGCGTGATGCCCAGACGAGGCGGGCAGTAGAAGTGAGGCCGTCGTCGTGGCGGGTAAAACGGTAATTCTTAAATCTGGTCGAAGCAGGAACACCGTGGCGCGGGAGGCAGAAGTGATCATGCAGCTGCTTTGCTCCATTTTGATTTAGAACCGCGACCGTAGAACTCTTTGGAAGTTGTTCTACAGACTTCGTCGATCGTGAAACTGCCGTTCAGAATTACGGCAGTGCGCACTGTCCAACTGACGTTGTACCTGTAGAGGCCACTTTGCGGTGCTGCAGTTGCGTCATTGGTGGACAACTCTCCCCCGGCTGTGCTGATTGAGGCATTTTGTTCTATCATGACGAGCTTGTGATGGCTTCGTTGGTCATTTTCGACTGTTGCATCCGATCGATTCGTGGAGCGCTATCGGGAGAGACTCTCGTCTCGTTTGCTGCATAGTTCTCGAAGAGTGCTGTCTCGAGCGCAAGATCAAAAAGATTCGTGGCGATCCGCAAATCCTCGTGATGAGTTTGAGTGAAAATTTCAACTACTGCACACTTCTTTCTATGCAGTAGAGTATACATGCCATTTGTCGCCGAAGTGCCGGAGCCGGACAATAAATGGGCTGGGCCTCGAGCGTTTGGTCCGAGCTCTTCGCGCCGCGAAAAACCCACGCCTCTTCGTCTTCTGTTTCCGGCGCAGACCCTGAAAAAACTTCATTCGCCGCGTACACGCACGGGTTTCTCGATGGCGATACTTGGACGCCGCCGAAGCGGGCCGGCTTCGACGAACTGCTCGCGCTCAGTAAGAACAATGTCGCCGTGCTCTCCAATTCCAACCAGGGGAAGAAGCTTTTTAACCCCCGCCCCACCGACGAAGAGAAGGCGCTGGCGCGCGAGAAGGCCCTGGATGCGCTGTTTACGGGCGTGGCGTCGTTACAAGACAAGTACGGGCCGATTCTGAAGCAAGTCCGGGACGAGGAGATCGACAGCGCCGATCCCGACGTGGCAAAGGACGCGACCCTGAACAACATCGAGGCGCGGTTCGACTGCGCCTCCGCGCACCACGGCCACGATTTGGGTACGGACAGCAGGATAAACAGCCCGGGGGAGAAGAAGATTCTGGAGGTGCGGTCCGTCGCCAAGGGGAAGGAGACGCCGTGGATTCCGTGCACCTTCTGGTACGGCAAGGGCAACACAAATTTGATGATCCCCGGCTGCATCATGGAGATGGACGTGAAGAAGAACAAGTCCGCCCTGCCAAAGAAGCGCAAGCCCCCGGAGAAGCTGTATCCCGACGACCTCTCCTACATCGTCACGCACAAGACCCGGTTCGAGATGCTCAACTTCGCGAAGGTGGAGGGCGTCGCCAAGGCTCTCAGCCTCTGCCCGGAGAAGGTGGACGAGTCGCTGTTCTTCAACGCGTGCGCGCCCGACGAGTTGAAGCTCGCGTGCACCTGCCAGCCCAACGGCAAGGAGCAGGTGTGGGCGCAGTGCGCGGACCGCACCGCCTGGACGAAGTGCGAGGTCGGCGGCGTAACGCGCATGGAGATCGGCGACGGCGAGGAGACGCAGCCGGGCAGCGTGACGTGCGCCTTAAATTCGGGGCGCGTGATCACACGCCCCTACCTGAAGGGGCCGCTGAGCAAGTTCGCGCCCTTCGTGGACAAGTGCAAGAACCACTGCGGCCCGATCGGGCGGGAGAAGCGGGCGTTGCTGGGGCGCGAGGACCTGCGGTGGGAGGAGCGGAAGCTAGTGGCGTCCTGCCCCGCGAACAAATTAAGGGTGAAGTGCACCTGCGCGCCCGAGCCCACCCTGCGAAGTAAGTTCGCCCGCCAGCGGTTCGAGGCGCTGTGCGGGCCGGACATGCAGCGGGGGCTGCCGTGCGGGGAAAAAAAACTCGTCGCGGACGGGACGCTGCACGCGTGCCGGGTGTTCACGAACCGCGCCGACACGGCGGACGGGTTTAAAAACACGAAGCGGTACCGGGACGTCGTGGTGCCGGTCAGCGGCGTGGAGAGGGACGAGTGCGATAAGGAATGCCCGCTGCCGGCGCAGCTGGGGGTGGCGACCTACAAGGAGATGGAGAAGCTCGACGTGGGCGTGGACCCAGTGACCGGGGACATGGTCAACGCGACCAAATACAACGAGGCAGCAAACAAGCAGGCGAAGCTTGAAGCGGAAGCGGAAAAAAAAGAAGAAGCAGGGCAAATGGCAGAACTACAGGCGGAGCTAAACAAGATGCGGGGCCCCGAGAAAGAAAAAGTACCAGGACTGAAGGCGGCGGAAGACGAAGACGCAGCGCCACCGCCGGAGGTGGCGCAAGCGTGATTGAAAATGCTTAGCTGGATTGATGTTTTTTTCAAACTGCTGTAAGTACAGCTTTGGGAGTTTAATTCGACTCGTTCGGCAACTCGCGCTTGCGCGAACACGTAGAGGCGTTGTGACACATTGAGCTGTGTTTTTTGCTCACGCTGAGCAAGTGGAAAATCCAGAAAGATAGTGGTACGCCGCGGCACGTACAGTACTATGTGGTCCCAGAAATCGTGAATCGATTGTTCACGACGTCGGTGTTTGTTGCTTGTTTATGTGATGATCTTTAAGGACGAAAATTGTGATGGTGATGGTGAAACACGGTCGTGGGTTGTTTTTCTTTCGTGAGCGTCCCCAAATCTGGCCTTGTGCGTACACACCCGCAAATCTGCATCGTGACCCAAACCCCCTCCACAGGAACTAAGGATGATGATGCCCCGCCTTTGGCTTTGAAAACCACAGCGCGAATTACGACACAAACGAATTTGGTCATACGATAAATTGCGACGGATTGTGCAACGCTTTTTCCTAAGTGCCTATTTCGATTTGCCGCCTCTCTCATCTTGTAGCCCTCTCGCATCCCATTTCCAAACCTGCTTAGCTTCAGCTTTTATGATTATTGCCTTTTTCATAGTAAGATCAGGATGACGAATCTTCTACGGGCAGTGGTCGTGACAACTTTTGTCGCGGTCTCGACCCTGGCGACCAGAGAGCCGACGCCGACCTTCGCCGCACACGAAGACACGAAGGCAAATCTCACTATGATGAGCGCCCCCGACGGAGAGAAAGAGAAAGACCGCCCGAATCCTTACCGCGCGCCTGTGCCGCTGTTCCTACCGCAGGAGCATAAGCTCGCGCTCGACCCCGCGGCGCTCGATGCGATCGAAAATCTGCCCGGTCCTTTTTACAGCGTCGCTGCCATCGGCCCCGCGCGAGTGGGGAAGAGTTTCTGGATGGGCCGGCTTGCGAAGGAGATCGCCGCAGCGAACATAGCCGCGGAAAGACGGCCAGAGCTGCCGGAGGAGGCACGACTTCCAGACGAGGCACTGCGGTACAAAAATGCAGCGCCCGCCGATCGGTCTACTCCTGATGATCTTCCGGAGAAGGTTCTGGAGTCGGTATTCGCGGTCTCGGACACGAGCGAGAGCTGCACGGCGGGGGTGTGGGTGCTCGCGGTCGACCTCGGACCCGTTCTTCATCACGTGGACGGTGTCAGCGGAAGTCCTGCGCCCGCAGCCGACGCCGCAATCAAGGGCCCGACACTGCTGCTTTTCGACCTGCAGGGCAGCGACAAGGGTAGCGAGCAGGACGTGCTGGCAACGGACCAGCTGTCCGCGTTCGTCAGTCTCTTCAGCGGGCGGTCGCTGTTCTTCCTCCACCGCCACGTGGAGACGTCGAAGATGGCGTTCCTGGACCGGCTGCGATACGCCGGCAAGGTGCTGCGGAACGACTCCAGCCACGAGCCGAAGGTGAGCTTCGTGGTGCGGCACTCGCTGCGGCTGCCGGGGAAGTATTCGACTCGCGAGGAGGAGTTCCGCGCGGTGCTCCAGGACCGGTGGGCGGACCGGGAACATCGGGTGTTCGAGTTGCCCGAAATCGAGTTGCCAGCCGAGGAACACAACCCGTTTTCCTCGGACGAAGTTCTTCGATGGACGAAGCGGCTGTTGCGCGAAGCGGTGTTCGCAGTTGCTGGACGAGAAGACGATGTGTCGACGAAGGAGCTGCTGCAGCTCGAGCTTGGGGCCGTCGTGCCGGCGTACCAAAGCCTGCGGCTCCAAACTTCGGACGGCACCGCGTTGGACGGACCCGGTGTGGCCCAGCTGATGCGGCAGGTGTCCGAGTCGCTTCTGGCGCCGGGCGCCCACCTCGACGAATTCTTTCTTGTGCAGGAGTCGCTGCAGGAGCGGGTCTGTCGGCGGCGGCTTGCCGCCTTCGAAGAGAAGCTGGAGCAGTCGCCAGCGTACGGCAACGTGCTGTCCGCTATCGCGGTCGCGGGAAAAACGACGCGGGAAGAGGACGGGGAAAAAGAATTCGTGCAGGAAGACCCGCTGTTCAGGGCGGCGTTCTTCGACTGGTGCCGGGACGAGGCGCACCGCGAGCAAGCCATGGCAATGGTCCGCGAAAAGCTCGAAAAAATACGTTCGGGCGGCTGGTTCGATTTTCGTTTCGTCGCGCGGACGATCGGCTGGCTCAGCTCGTCTTTGAGCAAGGCGGTAGCGGGGATCGCCAATTCCGCGCTTCGGTACGGCTTTCCCGCTGTGGCGCTTTTCGCCCTCGGCTGCTGCGGCTGGCTCGTAACGCAGGGTGCGCGCTCGCACGACGCGTCGCGAAGCTTTCGCGCGAGAGCGGCCGCGAAGCTGGCGAAGGTCCTGATCGCCATTTGTGCCACGTTGTTCGCGTTCTCGGCGAAGGCTGTGTGCGCGATTGTGCCCTGTTTTCTGCTCGGCAACAAGAGCTTTCGGCAGTACTACGACCCGCTCGTGTACTGGAGCAAGGACGCACTGCAATACGCGGCGGAGCGACTGTGCTCTTTTCTGTACGCGGCGAAAGATCAGGATAGCGGTTCTGATGCCCAGTTGGAGAGAGGGGCAGAGTTATCAGCAACAGCAGCGGGAGGTGCAGGGGCGAGCTCCGCGTGGTGCAGCTACGGGAGCTACTTTCTGGTGGAGTTCTTCGGGCGCAACATCGACTACCTGCTCTACGCAGTGCTGATCACGGTAATTTGGTTCGTGGTGCCGATGCTACTCCACGAAATCCTTCTACGACGGCTCGTCTTCCCGGTCCTCTTCTACCTCTTTCCATTCTCGGAGGACGAGGAGCAAGGCCCAGGGTCTTCTCGTTTCAGCGGCGGTGGGAAGAACTACCTGGATGACGGCGCGGGAGATCGGTGGAATCAGACGGGATTCTACAACCCCACGGAGGGGGATTCTTGGAGTCCGCGGTCACCCGGTTCGCCCGGGTTCAACGCAGTTGGCACTTACGGCACCTATGAACCCAGCGACAGCACCTCCACGACTCGCTACAACTCGCAGAGCTCCACCATCACCGCAATCTTCTCTCTGTACCACCGCTGCAAGTCGCGCGTCCGGCGTCTCATCTATGAGGAGTGGCTCCGCTACGAGCGCCGGCCGCTGCTAGCGAACAGGGCGTCTTCCTGGGACCTGGGCGACGAGTCCGAGCACAGGAGCTTTACGGAACGGCAGATCGCCGCGCTCCAGACCAGTGCCGAGTACAAGTGGCGGTGCCAGGTGCAGGGTTTCTGCGCCGAAGTGCCGAGCTGCTGGGAATGGGGCGCGCACTACGCGAAGTACGCAGACGGCAACTTCTTGCACGGTGCCGAACACGATTTGCGCGGGGGCGTCACCAGTGGGGGCATTTTATCGGTGACGCCGGCGCGCAAAAACGGCTGCGGGATCGTCGGGAGTGCGGCGTCGGGCGATGCTTTTGAAAAGAGCTCTCGTGCTTCGGTGAAAGCATCGAGGAACACAAGCGCGACCTCCGCGTCGTCGTCGTCGAAGATGATGCGCGGCTCGTCGAAAATGTCCACACCTCCGGCTAGTACTAAGAAGGAACGGAACACGAACAAGAACAGGAAGGGAAAAGCCGCCCCGGTCGTTGTTTTTGAGGACGGGGACGATGGAGGAGTTGAAGGAGATGACAGCGACTGGGAAGGGCGGGCGGTGGCAGACGAAATCCACCGAATGTACGATTTGGTCGATGAGGCGGCGACGCGACGTTCTATGCGGACAGTTTTTTAAACCGAAGGTGGAGAGGGGGGAAGTTGATTCACGGGAAAACGGCCATTCTGCGATTTCTGACCAGGCACTTTTGTTTGTATAATTTTTTGGTACTAAAGTTCACGCCACGATGTCATGACGATCCCATCCGCACAGTATGCACTACTCGAGCGCAACGAATTTCAATGCTTTTACGTTTTACAGTGTTTTACAAATCATAGGGAAAATTCGTCACGGCCGACACTACTACGACTCACTGCCCGAAAGTTTGACAGATCCTTACCGTTTCCAACCTTGTGCCGCGCCTGAAGACAGACGATGATGGTTGTTCTACGGCCATGATGCCACGAGGAAATACGCAGCTGAGATGTGAGAGTTTGAACGACGTGAGCACGAAACTCGACCCAGTTCGGGCCTGCTGCACTACGGATAATATTGCGCGCACGCTATGGCGCTCCTGCTGCGACATTCTCCGACGGCGTTCATTCATCTGGTTGTGCCTTTTCCCACGCTCAGCGCGTTAGAACTGACGCCATTTATTTGCGAACTGTCTACGGGCCCCAGCGCGCTACGGTGCTGGGAATCGGCTAACTCCAATCTTTCTGCTCTACCAAAATGATGTGACCGGGGCACCATTCGTGGGTGCCAAGCGATCAACAAGCTATGGGCCCAACTGCCCGGTGGCGGTGCTGCATCTCCACCTCCCGGTGGCGGTGCTGCAGTTGCAGAAAATAAACACAAATAAAAAAGACGTACGGACGAACCTCGAAGAGGATGAAGCACGCCGCGCCGGGGAAGGGTAGCCTCGCCAAGCTGGGCGGCACACCAATCAAATGACTGAACAGCGGGGGGACCCCTGGAGAACACCAAAAAGACCGCCCTTGCTTTGGTGTGCGCGGACGTGGCTCTGGCTCCTGGTCCGTTTTATAGTCGCCAGCTGGAGCAGGTCGGGCCATTGCGACAACGACGCGAGCGAGAACGGGCAACGTCTGAAACATATGGCCTCAGCGCCTTCCGCAGGCGGCTGAGGCTGCCTGCCAGACATGTTGGGACATAAACCATGCCGAATCTGGTGCATGGTGTTCCCAGGTGCATGGCAGCGCCCAGACGGAACGCCAGGCGATTGAGAAGGGCGCCGCGTACTGCGCCCGGGAAATCGTGCCAATCCTGTGGATGGATTGCGCACGTGCACGGGAGAAATACTCTCGGGAGCGTCCTGGTGTGGTGAAGCACGCCCGGCGGTGGGCCTCATCAGGAGACGCATGGGCTTCAGGCCGCGCGATCACGTCGACAATAGAGCGACGAGCCTGAAGATGCGGACTGGGCGCGACGCCTACAAGCTGCCCCACAGCGAGTCGGCGAGTCGGCGACGCGCGTTGCAGGAGACAGCTGGGCGCTGAAACCCGTCGCCATGGACGTGGCACCCACTCCGCTGCGTCCGATGCTGTCCGACCGAGGAATGAAGAGGAGACAACTGCAGGCCACTTGGCAGAAGTTGCGCACCTTCGCGGCAAGATGGATCGCACCGTCCGGCGCTTGGAATTGGCAACAGTGTTCAACTACACGCTTTAGGTGCGTGCGCAGCTCATGGCTGGTAAATCACCACGCGCGACGGGGGAGTTGAGTTGGACGCCTGGCAGCGCTATCTGTATCAATGAATCTCCTCCCCAAACAGACACACTACGGCACCGAAAAGGAAAACTGGCGGTGATGTTTTTCTCCCGGTCACCGGTAGGCGCTGCGTTTTCTATGTATTAGTCCATGTTTGTACCACTTCCACGTGTATTGTATCATGGCTACTTGTACGTACCCATGCAGCTGCCGCCTGTAATTGATGAAGCCACGCCCAGCCACACTGTAATGCTGGTTTTCTCCGCGCGGAGTTAAATGTCTCTCCGCTGCGGCCGTAGAACAACCATCATCGTCTGTCTTCAGCGCCGTTTGCTGTCTCATTCGAAATGCGCAAGCGAGTCTAACTTTGAAACGTCATCAGATATACCACAATTAGAGCATAATAGTTTCGAAGAAGACCACCGGACAGACCCCGCCAGTGCTTCACATGCGGTTGGGGTGTCCGCGCCTTATTACCGAAACGCGAAAGTCCTGTTGTCGTTGTGTCAACAAAAAAACTCGGTGATTCGTCGATTGATCTCAGCCGGCTTGCAGCTTCATCCGTCCGTTGCTTCGTGTGTTTCGATTACTCGTACGGATGGTCGGTACCGGAGCCTTCGAAGTGCGTGTAAATGTGTCTTCGTCGCGTTGCTGTGAATTGGTGATCCGTCGGTTGGCCTTCGTATGTCATTCTGTTGCTTTGTGTGTCTCAGTTCCTCGTGCGACTGGTGATCGGTTCGCTTCCGTGATAGGTCCGTTTCCGCGGCACGTCCATAGCGATATTGTACATTTTGAACTCGGAATGAATTATGAACTCCTTCCTCGCAACGCAGCTATCGACGAAATTTCCCCCTTCCCCCGCGTTTGCGCAATTCCCACACATTGCAAGGACGTCAAGAAGACTTTTCGCGCTAGCGATATTTCATACGGACAAATTCAAGAATCAACAGCACAGACTGAAGAAGTACTTCTAAATCACGCTTCGTAGGCAGTTGACACATTGGAATCGGTATACACATCAGAATGCGGCATTGCAGCAAACGTTTCGGCGCGCTGGTGGCGGTGGCGCACCAGCAGTTTGCGACCGTCGAAGCCGTCCGCTTCATCCCGAGCGCGGCCCAACGGGAGCAGGCGGGGTTCCTGCAGCAGAGTGAGAAAGAACTGAAGCACCCTTTTTCGGGCATCAAGAGCGGCCTCTACCGCTTCTTGGCGAAGCTGGTCCCTGGCATGGGCGGCGCGGACAGCACGGGCAGCGTGCAGATGCCGACGAAGGCCGAGTTGGACGCCGCCTTAGAGGCGCGCAAGAGGATGGAGGAGGAGGACCCGACGCTGTTTGCCCCTTCGTCGCCCGTGACGAAGGCGCGCTACCTGCTGGCGCGCGTGAGTTTCGGGCACACGGTCGCCGGCGTGCGCGCCCCAACGCACGGGATGCCGGAGGAGGAGGAAAACGAAATCCGGGCCGGCAACTCCATGGCGCTCGAGGGGGTGCTGGAGAAGATCAAGGGGGAGGCCCCGGCCAACGGGCGGTCGAAGGAGCAACCGACGAACTGGGCTGCCCAGTCCTCGCGCGAGGTGGCGGACGGACCCGAGATGATGCTGCTGGAGGGTTCCGCCTTCCAGATGGCCTGGCTCAAGGCCCCGCAGCAGGAGGCGGTGGCGGCGGCCGACGCGGCGGCAGTGGGTGTGACCACCGGGGGCGATCTGGAAGCCGAGCCCGCGGCGGCCTCTTCGACTCTGCAGACGCCCTCCTCTACCGCCCCGCGCAAGATCATGCTTCTCCTCGAGAACAACGGGTACGACCCGCGAAAGCGCAGCGCCATGGAGTTCGCGGACCTAGTTCCGGTGGCTCTGTCCAAGGGCATCGACGTGATCGTGCCCTGGATCCTGCCCCAGTACCTGGAATCGGGCGGGGACACGAAGAATGGGGAACTCATCGCACAGCTCCTCGACGCCGCGGCCTTCGTCCTCGGGCTGCAGAGCGTGGACGTGGATCTGAACCTGGTCGTGGCGGACTCCATGACGGGCGTCATGGCCAGCGCGCTCCCGCAGATGGAGACCAAGTTCGGCTCGCTCGTGTTCATGAACCCCGCAGCGCCGCTGGCCGGAACGACGGACGCCGCGGGAGAGCTACAGTTTTCGCGAACAGACCTACGGGCGATCGCGAACAGACCCACGCTGCTCATGCAGGGACTCATGGCCGCGGTGGAGGCGGGAGAGGTACAGTTTTAATTTATACCCATTGCGATGTAGTAGCCGCCCTCGACAGAGACAGATTGTTGAGCTTGGTAAAGGGTACACTCTGGGTCTTCACTGATGTAGTTCTTTTGAAGATAATCGATCACAGTTAGCTCAACAATTTAACAGAACAAGGCTGCGAAGGTGGACATGACGTCGGCATTGGAGAACTGGCTGCGGAACGTGGATGCGTACTACGGACCCCAGTTCGCGATGCAGGTGCACAAGAGCACCAACGCGCATCAGCCGTTTAACGCCGTCAAGAACCAGACCCTTCTCAACGAGAAGTGGGTCTGGAACTTCAACGCCGCGAAAGAAGGCGGAGAGGTACTTACTTATATAAACTTCTGGTGGAGAGACGCAGACGAATGTAGAAACTGGAACGGGGACGAAAGATGAAAAATTCCAGGGAGTAATTTGCCGTAGCCTCAACAACTTTGTTATTCAACCGGAGCAGCAAAGTGGTTTCCCGTAGCTCTGTTCGGGTCTCTGACTAACGGAAAATACCAATTCAGATCGACCACTTGCACAACCTGATGATGATTCACCCCGCGGCGCGGAACATGTATCGCGCCGAGGAGGCGACGCACACCATCGACGCGTACGTGAAGAAGGACCACGACGAGGCGCTCGTGCACACTACCGGAAAGCAGACCCTCACCGTCGGCAAGCGCGAGGCGTCGTGGGTGCGGCTGGAGGTGGCCGAGCGGGTCACCAATTTCGTCGAGTACCAAGCGGTGCTTGGCAACGAGGAACCAAGCCCGAGTACCGGCGCCGCTGCGGAGGAAGAAGAGGGGAACTCGAGCTCGAGCTGCGCGTGCGACGGAGAAGAGAAGAAGCTGGAGGACCAGAACGTAGCGGGATGCTGCGACACGAAGGAGACGGACAACAAGCTGGACGCGCCGAAGGAGGAGGCGAAGAAGCCGTGCGACAGCTTGGACTCGTCCTGCTCCGGACCGGAGGAGGAGGAGGCGGCGAAGGAGGCCGCAGCCGCCAAGCCGGCGGATGAAAAGGCGGCGGAGGAGGAGAGCTCCTCATGCGGGAAGCACGAAGAAGAAAAAGCTGCCGAGCCCGCGAAGGAGGGGGCGGAGGAAGAGGGTTCCGCCTCCTGCGGCAGCAAGGAGGAGGAGAAAGAGGGCTCCGGCTCCTGCGGCAAGGAGGAGGAGGAAGCGTCCCAGGCCGGGGATGCGGCGAGCGAGAAATCCGCGGATGCAGCGAAGGCTGCCAGCTTCATGACGATGCCGATTCCGCCCATGGCGAAGTAAGGAAGGTTTTGAAGAAGTCTTTTTGCTCAAAACTTTGCGTATGCTCTATAAAATTTGTTTTTCGTCGCGGAGGCGATCGCGGAGGAAGCGAAGGATTGATTCGAGCGAAGAGTAAGGGAAGTCTGCTCAGATTTTATTCGTAGCACTAGCATAAGCATTGCCATTTACGACATGCGCCCGGTCTGTTCGCATGGGTAAATTGTAGAAACTAGCAGGGAATAAATACGCACTACCTGATTGCATTTTGAGCTGTACGTGACGCACTACACGATCGACATCGATATATTTTCTACTGCTACATGAAGAAACGAAGCGTTGTTATTTCAGTCTCACCCTCATCGATTTCGACATCTTCCTCCCATTCATACTAGTTGAATTGGCCCATCTCTTTAAGAAACCGCCGACGGCTTTTCTACACGCATTGAGTACTACGAGAGAAACCTATTCACGAAAGATTTCGTGCAGAAGATTTTTACAGAGCAGTTTATTAATGAGCGCTAGCGGCACTACATTGAAGTACTTTTTTGTGTTGGCCCTGAATGTTTTGATCTCCGGAAGTCAGAACAAAAGACGAGAAAAAGAGGGCCAACTACACAACAGCATATACGCAAGGCTAATATCACTACGCAAGAATCCCGAGTCGGCACGAAGACAGTGCGCTGAATTGGCGTTTCGCATTCCAATTAATGTGTTCCTGTTCCTCGTCGACGTCGTGCCTCCTCGTGAGATCCTCGATCGTTTCCGTTCCAACTCATCGTCTCGAGAAATCCACTCTATGCTTCGACGGTAGGAACGAGAAAGTCATCGCCTTCGCCACGCACCCGCAGAGTGAATTTTTCAAGCACATGATTCCGAACCGAAGCAGTCAGCAAAGCACAAAGATGGACGTTTCATCGATGTTTCTACAATCTACATGTCCACAACCGCAGGCAAAATGTCACCCACCGCCAGCGGCGAACAGGCGGTACGCTGGTCGGCGGAAGCGTTGTATCGTGCGCTCGAGGCGGACGGCGTTGCGAGCGCGAGCGAACCAAACGCAGTGGGCGGCACAGGGGGCAGTGCCGCTTCCCGAAGCAGTTCGAATGGGTCCAATCCGGCACCACGAAGCGAAAGCGACGATACGCAAGAAGCTGCTGCAACGAGGACAAGACACCATCGTGATGCAAGTGAAAGTGGCGGCCCCTTCTTCTTCTTTCCCGAAGAGTCGGCCGCGAGCGCGAGTACGAGACGCGATCAGAGCTGGCGGGGCGACGACCAACAGATCCTGGGGGACGTGTCGTCGTTTGCAGCGCGGGTGAATGGTGTGCATTCTCTGCTCGACGAGCTCGATGATATCGCGATTCCCCTGGGGCCACGTCGCTACGGCGAATTCGTCACGAACCTTTCATCTCGAACGCCACTGGCGGACGACTGCAACGTGGTGCAATCCCTTGCGGAGCAGCTCACGATCAACGATACGTACCTGCACGAGGCGGACCGCCGCTTCCGCGAGCGGCTAAAAACGAATAAGGAGCGACTGGCAGAAGCAGAGCGCGCAGCCGAGAACGGGGACGGAGCGAGCCGCAGTCCCCCGATGGCGAGCCCGCACTACAAGAGCGCCGCGGAGAAGCTAAAGCGAGTCGCGAGCAACAGCAACTCACCGAAGTATATCAGAAGCAGGAGTCCGGGTGCCGCTGAGATGCCTTCGGCCACCGCCAGGTTCGAGTTTCTGTACAACCGTTTTTTAGAACAGAACGAAGACGTCAGTCCTAGCGGCGGCAACCGGAACCCGGGCGGAGGTGGTGAAAGCGAGAAAGCGTACGTCTGTTCTGCGCAGCTCAAGGTGCACGAGAGGTGCCTGGAAGCGGCGATGCGTACCTTGGGACAAGTGGTCAACGACCGCGTGCGGGCCCTGTCGCGACCGAAGTCGCCGAAGTCGCCAGTTGCGGGCCCCGACAGTGCCGTTGCAACCACGGGCGGGGGACAGGCGGTCTACTCCGGTGGCACCACTCCCACTCCGTCTCCGGTGGCAGCGGCAGGGTTTTACTCTGCGTTGATGAATGCCGAACAGCAGAAGTCCGACTTAACAGCAGAAGTCCGACTCATCCGGGCGAAACTTCTGAAGTCGATGCAATCCGGCGTCGTGTCGCCGCTCGGTGCGTCGCCGACGCTCTCGTCCGGACTGGGGGTTTCGCCGCGGGCCCCGTCGTACGGTTCCGCCCCCGGAACAACCGGAGTGTCCGTGTCTGCGTCGCCGTTCTCTCCTCCCACGGACGCCTTTCTGTCGCTGGACCTGAAGACGATTTTGGTGCCAGCACCCGAGATCGGCAGCGAGGCTGTGGTGGGAAAGGCAGAGGATTTTGAAAAAACAGAGGCACCAATCAAGGCGCAGCAGCAGCAGCTGGAAGAAGTGGTGCGGCCGATTGTGCTGGAGCTTCTGGCGAAAAGTGCGAAGGAGAACGCGTCTCAGGAGAAAGCAAGCGGCGTTTTGGATGTTTTAAGCAGACGCCTGGAGGAGGTGGTTGGCAGCGACGGGAAAAAAAATGAAGAACGTGCGGGGAAAACGGACGCGGAGGGGCCAGCCGGGTCTCCGCCCCCGGGGGCTGGTCGCGGGGATGACGAGGAAGGTGAAGACGACGACGGGCACAGCCCCGCGACGCCGTTCTCCAAAAAAGGAGACTCGAAGAGCAACGCAGCGTCGCCACCGGAGCAGAAGGGGCTGCTGCACATTCTCGGGCTGGACGGCGCTTTCGGGCGGTCCCCCGGGGGCGACGACGGGCCGTCACCGTCCCAAAAATTGCTGGGCGATAAGTACGACACCGTGAGCATGACGGACCTGGTGTCTTCGGCGTCAAAGAGCCCCCCGCAGCCGCCGCCGGATATTTTTCCGTCGTCCGCCGCGCGCCTGATCGAAGTGCACCTGGCGGGGCATCCGGGCGGAAACACATTCCCCGAGTCTTCGTCTTCGAGCTCGGAGGCCTCACGGTCGGATATTCCTGTCGAATACATGGATTTGGAGGAGCTGAGCCGAGGACCGCGCTACGGCCCGTGGTTCGGTCTGCCAACGCTGAAGTATCGGCAGATGGAAAAGATCTTCCGCAGAAAAAAACACAGCTCTCCTGGCGCGAGCAAAAATCCTGGCGCGCAGGAGAAGACTCGAGAGTGAGACTTGGAGTTGGTAAAAAAATTAGCGATCATAAGTAAAAGTACGGGCTGCAGAAGAGGTGGCAACAAAGAAACTACTTCCGGTGTTCAAAGCAAGATTTTGATCTCTTTGCAGCACAAGTGGCAGAAAGGCCAGTTTCTACGGCTGGCACGACTGATCAATCACTGAACATCATTTCTACAACATGAACATCAATGGATGCAGCGGCTCAACATTGTCAGCAGCTCACGGAAGGGAACTACTCATTAATAGGACGTGCCTCGAAGAACGCCAAAGCAAATCCGCCGGCGCTGCGAGTGCGACTAGGTCTCTCTTCGAATTTTTTGCGCCAATCGATTCGTAGAACTTTCTCGCCACCGCAGAATGCCGTCTGTTGCGCGTCCCACGCTGACGAGCTGCACGCCGTCGGGGCCGGCGCTGCATTTCCCGGGACAGTGCGAGCTGGAAATGGAGTGGATCCGGCAGATTCAGGCGATTCCGGTGCCGCTGGACCACGTCTCGGAACTACTCCATCCGAAGTACGCGATTATTCTCGGCATCGCCTGCGCCTGCTACGTGGGTGGTACTCATTCATTCATTTTTACATACAGGTTTAGATTAAGGTTCGTCCCTATCCCTCCGTTCGCAACTGAATTCTAAGTTCTCCTGTGCGGCTGATGTGGTGTCATACCGTTTGTTTTCTGTTTCACCGCCGTGGATGTCTTGTTGGCACCTTCAACGAATTCGAATGATCAGTCCAATCGATCCTTGGGCACATGCGGTGCGCGCTGCCCACGACTGCTTTTACGAAAAGCGAGCGAGCGGCACTGCAGATGGAGCTTTTGGACGCAGAATAAAACGAACCTCGTTGCAATACTATTAGTTACCACTGCAAACCTCTTCAGGTCGCGAGAGCTATCTCCAGTACTACGTGGTCGCTTCGTGGCTGCTGTGTGATGCGAGCCATTTCCTCCTGAAGTGGATGTTCCAGGGCGACCGGCCGTATTGGGTGCAGGGGAACACCTTCAAGCAGTTTTCGCACACCTGCGAGGCGGGGTACGGATTCCCGAGCGGGCATTCCTGCGTGCTGTCGTCGATTCTAGGGGCCTTCTACTGGCACTGCATCCGCAAGTACGCACCGGGCAAGAAATATAGCTACCTGCTCGTGCTGGTTGTGTGCGAAGTGGCCATGATGATCAGTACTGAGAAGTTATGTGGGAGCTTGCTTCTTTTTCTTTTTCTTGCGCTCGCGAGTCCGTTGACACAACTACTAGCGCACTATATTCTTTATCTTTGCTGTAATCGTGTTCGTGACCCCCACGACCGCCTCTCCAAACCCCAGGTCGGAGCTACACCGGCTCCCATTTCGTTTCTCAGACGGTCGCCGGCGCATTCTACGGCGTGCTCTGGGTGCCGCTCTCCAAGTCGTTCGGCGACTTCATCGTTCACGTCGCGAAGGCGCGGCGCAGCAAGAGCCTCTCCTTTCTCAAGAACGCGTTCTACAGCCTGGTTTTTCTGGCGATTCCCGCGGCCTTCTACGGGCTGCAGTGGTTCTTCAAGGACTTCGTGAGCGCCGAAGCCCTGCAGACGGATGTGTACCGCTCGATCAAACTTGCGGACGCCGGCTGCACCGATCCCTCGGCGGTGCGCAAGGGCACGGTGTATCAGGGTCCCTTGTACGAAACCGTAGGCGTCGCTCTGTTTCTGGCGTTTTCGCTCGGAAACACTACACTGAGGGCGCGGGAAGACTCTTCGGGCTCGGGGGCGGGCGAAGGAGAAGGAAAGCAGAAGGGCAGCAAAAGCGGTTTCGCGTCGGAGGAGACTGGCGGGGAGGCGGCTGCGGATGCCGGAGAAGAAAGCAGCACGACCGAGGCCCCGGGGGCATCCTTCGTGAAGCGGCGGG
>RXOD01004398.1:0-22924 GCA_005223375.1 Amoebophrya sp. AT5.2
GCCTCCTTGGGACCGCGGTCCGCACAGATCCCTGGCTTTGATTCCTTCGGAAGTATGTTTTTCAGGTGAGAACAAGTAGTGCATATATTTGGTTTTTGAAAGTTTTTCAAAAGTTTTCTAGAAGTATTCGCCGCCTGGGATTCGTACCCCCGCGATGGCAGTAATGTTCTACGTTGAAAATTCTACGATGAAGAACAAGAACGATGGACCACTATCCCAGCATTCCCAGCTGAAAATTAGTTTTTAATCGCCTTCACCACCTCACTTGATCCTGGCCTGTCGCTCAGGCTGCTGACACTGACACCATTTTCAGTTCTTCGATTCGTCCCGAGATTTGGCTCCGCAGGTCCTCTGTCGTGTTCTCGCGTGCTAGTTCCGTTTCCAGTTCCCGGATCTGCCGCTTCACCTCCTTTTTGTTTTGCGATTTGTGCATCTTCCCCCCGGAAACTCCGATTACCTCGATCGTGTTGCCTTGGGAATCGAGGATCTCTTCAACACGACTCGGAAACTCCACCGGATACCACGACGAAGTGGAAGACGTCGGCGTCGTCAGGTTGTTTTTGGTGTTCACCAGCGGAGAGGGGGAGGAGTTGTTCGCATTGGAGTCTGAAATTTTATGAATTTCATGAACAATAACTCAATCATTCAACAGGAACAAAACTTTGCTGTCTATCCTATGCATGAATGAGTGCAGGAGTTTTTCCTTTTTATGAAACGCTGACCGCGTGCTGAGGGTGTTGAGGACCTCCTCATCAAGGTGAAGGTCACGCTCACGGACACAGTCTGCATTTGTCGAAAAAGCCAGAGGTGCGAATTCATCAAACAATACCACTTTTCCCGGAGATTCCCAGGGGTGCCGCTTTCTTTCCTTTCTTCGCCCCAGCAGCGGTTGGCGACCCCAAGACATCTTCCTCCCCAACATAGTCGGTTCCATAAACGCCCTCCCGCGTCAGGTTTCCGTCTTTCATGCGCCAGATTTCCGTGCCGATGGCGTTGCAGAACTGTTCGTTGTGGCTCACTACGATGACGCCCCCGCCGAACTTCTGCAGGCCCTGGATGAGCATCTGCTGTGCCGTGTGGTCGAGGTAGTTGGTGGGCTCGTCGAGCACCACGATGTGCGGGTTCAGCCAGGTCGCGGCCCCCAGGACGAGGCGCGCTTTTTGCCCCGCCGCGAGCTTCCCGATGGGCGTGTGGCTCGTCTCTTCCCGCGACAGCCCAAAGTGGGACAAGTGCTCCTCGACCGCCTCCTGGGTGAGAGGCCGGGACAAAAGACCCTGCTCCGCAGCCTGTGAAATTAATAATAGCCGACGATGGATGGCGATTGATTCGATGTTCAGACATGCGGCTAATTATATGCCCGTTTGGCGATGCCGATGCGAGGACGATCGACAACACGTAAAACCTTCCCGATGAAGAGGAGCCGCCCGGGCGCTATTCTTCAATATCAATCGATACATTTCTTATATGACGACTCTGTGGGTCAGTGCTAACCTCCCCTTGAAGCTACAGTTAAGGTGCGCATTTGAGTTTACCTCCTGGACCGAAAATTTTAAGACGCAAGCGACGAGGGTGACGAGTGTCGATACATTTCTTCTATGCAGCAGATTTACATTTACTGCGAATTTTGAGCATGTCGCAACGAACTGTCGGATGATAATGACCATGAGATGACTCGCTCAAGCTCAACGACAACGTAGTTGAAGTTGAACTAAAAGAACTACACTCACAAAATATAAAGGAAAACCCGCGCCTACGTCTCGGTCTCGCGCGCGGCCAACAACATCGGACGACTAGTAGTATGCTATACCTGTTTCTCGTCCTCCCTCACCGCGAGGTTGTCGTAGCCGCAGATGGCCAGTACTTCCCGCTTCACCCATACTTTTTTCTCCACCTCGGCGCACACGCAGCTGTATTCGTAGATCGCAGGCTGTCCTTTTTCCAGGAATTTCTTCCTTCGATCGGTGATTTCCAGCACTTTCAGCACGACCTCCTTTTTCGTCTTGTTTCCGGGGGCCGACGTCCGCACCTGCGGGGTCCCGTCTTCGCCCGGCACGACCACAAATGTCGTGATTTTTCCGTCTCCCTCCTGCATTGCAGGCCCCCCTCCTCCTGACCCCTTCGTTCCGATCCCAGCCACTCCGGCTCCCGCGCGCAGCAGCCCCATCTCCTTGTCCATGAGGCCCTCGAACCGCCACTGCAGGTACTTGAACGCGGTTTTCTCCAGGTGCGATTCCAGGTGCACCAGCGCCTGCTGCGCGACGCTCGCGATCCGCAGCCCCTGGTGACGAACGATGGACCCCGAGCCCGGCTGCAGCTCGTCCAGCAACAGCCGCATCAGGGTCGACTTCCCCGCGCCGTTCGCGCCCTTCACCGCCACCCGTGACTTGAGGCAGAGGCTCAGCGACACGTCGTTCACCACGATGCGGCGGTTCACCTGCCCTCCCGCACCGCCACCTCCAGCACCGCCGTACGCGAAGACGACGTTCTTCATCTTGAGCACCTCCTTGGTCTTGGACTGCACGCCGTACAGAGGCCCGGGCTGCGGGAACGACATCATCCCGTTCTCCTTCGCGTTGGTGTCGGAAAAGGCCGCGGTCGAGTCGGACAGCTCCTTCCACTTCTTCGGGAAGCGGGTGGCGAACTCCAGCAGCGGGTCTCCCGTGCCGGTTTTGCCTTTCGTCGCACTCCCGCCGCCGCCCGACACCTGCCGCATGGTCTGCTGCTTCGCGTCGAAGAAGATCACGTCCGTGGCCATCTCCTTCACCCACGGGAAGTTGTGGCTGCACACGATGATCGACTTGCCCGGCTTCTTCAAGAAGGTCTGGAGCCAGTTCTTCAGCCATTTTTCGTTGTCCGCGTCCAGGTGCGAGGTGGGGTCGTCGAGCAGCAGCAGTTCCGCGTCTGCGATCGCCGCCGCCGACAGTTGCATCTTCAGCTTCCAGCCGCCCGAGTACGTCGTCCAGTTCTTACCCAGCATCTCGTCGGTGAAACCCATATCCGCCTTCAGGATCTTCGCAATCTGTTCGAGCGAGAACTGTTCGGACTCAAACCCCCCCTTGTGCGTCTCCGTGACCGTGTAGTGCACCCACTGCAGCCCGGTCAGGTCCGTGGTCAGCGTCATTCTGTGGATCATGGAGAGTCGCTTCGACCCCTTCTCACTCATCTCCACACTCGCCCCCACCGGCAGCGTGTACCAAACCTTGCGTTCGAAGATGTCGTGCTCCACGAACACTGTTTTTAATTTGTCGCGCTTCGGAAAGTTGTCCAGCTTCTCCCCTGCAACCGCGCGCATCCACGCGGTCTTTCCGCAGCCGTTCGCGCCGATCAGCCCGTAGAAACGGTTCTGTTTCAGTAGCAAAGGCGTGTCCTTCAGGATCACCTGCGACCCGAACGCGAGGGAAAAGCTCCCGCGGAACAAATCAGTCTTCAGGTCGGTGTCCTCCTGCAGAAACTCGGGTGTATCGCTGTCCCCGAACTGTCTTTGGAAGTCCTGGCTCAGCGATTTCGTCAGAACCTTCAGCTCGTGCTCCTTCAGATGTAAAAAGCCGGCGCCCGCGAGGATCCCCCACTGCTTCTGTAGCTCGGCGGAGTGCTCCGACTTGCACGCGACCAGGGACAGCACCGACTCGCACACGAACTCCTGCGACAGGGGATTGTTCTGATTGTTCCCGCTACTTGCTCCCGGACTCATCTTCTTGGTCGCTTGAGCGAGCTTCTTCGCCGCGTGCGGCGCGTGGCTCTCCAGCGCCTTCATCACGTCCAGCGCCGGGCCTCGCCGCTTCCTCTCAGCCTGCCCGCTTCCCACGCTCTGGCGACCGCTCCCACTCAAAACCACCTTCGCGCTGTCCACGGGGTTCACGTTTAACCTCCCTTCCATCAGCAGCAGCGTCTGCTCCGCCTTGTCCCGCACCTCCGGGTCGGTGACCGAGTCCAGCCGGTCGTGCAGGAGCTCGTACACGTGCACCACTAACGGGAAGCCGTCCATGCCCGGGCCCGGGCCCGGCACCATTTTCGCCATGTTTTCGATGATCACGCAGGCGCGCCGCAGCACGGTCTCGTCCCGCGACGAGTAGTTCCGGTGGATCGCCTTCTGCAGCACCGGCACCATCACGGCCAGCGCCGGCGCCTTCACCTCCTGCACGAACAGGCAACTCGCGAGCGCCTCGATCGCGGTGGGGAGGTCCTTCTTCGGGTGCTGGTTCACGCAGGCTTTCACGATCTGCTCCACCACGTTGTTCGGGTCCGTTTTTAGTTCCGCGGCGGTGCCGGTCTTCAGGTCGGACACCGGGCGGTTGGAGGACAACGCGGAGGAGCGACGGGCCTTCAGGATGTCGTCGGACTGGCAGCAGGAAATCAGCAGCCGCAGAACCTCCTCGGCCTCCTTCCGGCACTTGAGGTCCTGGCAGAGGCTCACGGTGAGCGGTATTAAGTTGCAGAGCTCGCAGGCGATGATGTCCTGCAGCAGCGGCTTTTCCACGGAACCGAGCGCGAGCATGGACAGCATCTTCAGGGCGGTGGCTTTTGCCTTCGGGTGCGCTTTTTGGGTTTGCAGGTAGGGGCGCAGGGCCTGGAGCAGCGCGCGCACGCAGAACAGGTTGTTCTGCTGCAGAATCAGCTTCTGGACGAGCCAGTCGGTGAGGAAGGACTCCGCCCTCTCGCCCTGCGCGGCCGTCATCTTGGCGGTGAGAATGTAGAACAGGGTGGAGACGCCAACCCTGTTGGGGCCTTGCTGCTCGTTCTGCTGAGAGGGGGGGTCGCCAGGCTGCCCGGTAATCCCGGCCGCCTGCTCGATCGCGTTGCCGCCGCCGCCAGCCTTGGCCGAGAGGAGGTTGGGGAGGAGAACGCTTGCCGGGGTCTTCTCGAAGTAGGCAGCGAGGCGCGCGAGCACGTCGTCGATCTGCTCGAGCTTAGCAGAGCCGAGGCGAGCCGTCCCTTCGTCCAGCTCAGACCACAACACGTGCGAAGCACGAGCCATCTTGATAGATTAGATGATTGGGTAAGGGGGGGTAGGTGGGTAAAGATAGACTTAAGAGAACTACTTGGATCGATGCCGGCTGGTGGAATGGGTAGAGCTACTGTTTGGCGTTTCACCTTCAAAGAAAAGGTGGTCTTGTTGATTATGATTTTGATTCACTACACAGGTTTCTATCGCGGTCACGATCTGTAGGGTAGTATAGTTGTCTTTCAAACAGTCAAAACGGGGTAGAGAAGCGAGGCTCTTTGCAACTAAGTAATGGCTTTAATATTGAAGTTGAACTACTAGTTCAAGAACGGAGAGTCCGTTTCTTTTTGTGGCTTACGATTCTACGTACTTTTAGGTATCTATGCGTTTTCGTTTTTTATTATTGTTTCCGATTATCAACCTTTACTTTGTTCCTTTTCCCCTTGATGCTGACGCTGCTGCTACAATCAATGTATGATTAGTTGCGTCGTGGCTACAAGTACTTACAAGGCTCAACGTTGGCTCCAGGCAGAGCGTGTCAGTCGAGCAAAAAAGAATTTTTGTTCAAAATCAAACCTCGTTGCGAACCTTTGCAGGAAAGCGAGGAGATTTCGATTTGCTGAGTTGCTTTGAAGCTTCCTCCTCTGGGGGTTGATAAGTTGTAGAAGAAGATTTCACTATACTTTTTTTATTGATTCGTGACCACCACGACAAGCACATAGCGTTAGCATCGATTACAAGAAGATGACAAGAGGGCGTTATCGGCACGGAGACGGACGGATCACGACCACAACGCTGTTTATTCAGTAAAAATTGGAGCACCACGAACGCTCTGCACTCAGCACATGCCGTTTACCGTTTGTTTCTCGCTGCACTGAAGAGACAGAGACGGACCCACATGACCGACGAGAATGCCGTCGAGACCGAGAGGACCACGACGTTGTTACCGATTTTTGTTTTGGTGCGAGCAGCTGCAGCAATGCAATGAATTTCTGGAGATTCTGCTGAGCAGCAGATCATGTCGAACACATTCAGGCTGCGTTTGCGAGTAGTAACTAAATGACATGATGAAAGAATAGGTTTCGCGAAATACGCGAGGGCGCTTGCTGTCGCGCCGCACGTAGCAGCAGGAGCTCTGTCTTAATGTCCTGCTTCTTTCTGCGTCGGCTGGTGAATGAAAACGAGATATTCCCACGTACCATTTCAGGCCAGTTCTGTGCTGTCCGAGCGAATTCTATTTCATCCGCGGTGAGCGCTTAATCTCCGGCCCTGCTTCCGCCCCCGCTGCTCCTTTGTCCTCGGGAAAGAGTCGCAGGCCCAACACCGCCTCCTTCGCGGTCAACAAAGCTGCCCCCGCGGCTGCCGCCACCGCCACCGACTACGCTTTCCCTCAGGTACAGTGCCTCGAAGCGGTTCGCCAGAAGCCGCCCCAGCGGGAAGCCCGCCACCAGTAGAAACAGGTTTATCACCGTGAGCACCCCTCCCTTCAGCAGACTCTTCGCGAACACGAACACCCCGAAAAGGAACGCCAGCGGAAAAGAAAAGTATAGCAGAAACCTCGACTCCACCCGGTACGGCCGGTCCATTTCGGGGCGGGACTTGCGGAGCTCGAAGTACGCCAAAATCTCCAGCAGCGCTGCCGCACTGGCGAAGCAGTTGTCGATCGCGAGGATGGAGGCAAAGTCGAAGGGGAGACAGAGCGCGCAGAAGATGAGGGAGGGAACCATGGCGATCAGAGGCGTTTCGAAGTACGGGTGCTTGTAGTCGAATTTCGTCCACCGGGGAATCACGTCGGCGGCGGCGAGACCCTCCAGCTGGTACGAGTCCTCCATCAGCTCAGCGATAAACATGCCGGCGTTACCTTGTTGTTCGGCCGCCCAATTAAATCACTTGCAATCGGCATGATATCGCGAAGCTGATGAGCAAGAATATCAAAAACATCAAATGAACTACATGAACTTATTTTTCATCCGGAGGTATTGGTACCGATGCAGCTCGCGGCCAGCAGCGCGAGTCCGGCGTAGCTGCCGCACACCTGTTTGACGATTTCTGGCAGGCTGCCGTCCTCCCACTCGCTCCAGGGTACGTCGGCCGTGCCCGCCGCCACCGAGAGGATGATTATGTACTGCCCAACGGTGAGGAAGAGCGAGTACAGGAGCGCGGGGGCCAGGTTCCGCTCCGGCTTCTCGATCTCTCCCGCCACGGTGGACACGCAGTCCCAGCCCGACAGGTTCCAGTACAGCACGCACAAAAAGTCCGTGAACTTCGCCGTGCCGGTGAACGCCGCGAAAGCCCCGAGGAACGCACACGGGTCGAAATCGGAAAAGGAACTACCGTAAAAAGAAGATGAACTGGAAGTGCTGGAACTACTGCTGCTGGAGCTGATGTTGTTGAGCCCGAAGTCGTACTGGAGCAGGATCGAGAAGTCCACCTTGTTCTCGCCCAGGGCCAGCACCACAAACACGACGAAGGGCAACATCTGCAAGATGCCGAGGATCTGCAGAAACTGGCCCGTGCCCTGCGTCGAGATCATGTTGGGCAGAGACAATATGAAGATGAGCAGCAGCTTGCTGCAATACCCGCCGACAGGGGTCGTAAACATCCAGTCCAGAACAGCATCATTATTGGTGGATGTAGTGCTATCTGACGCCTCGGCGAGCAGCTGTAGGCTTGTTCTACCCCGGTCGTGGTCCTCGTCGTGGAAGGACGCGCGATAATTCGACAGCACAGGCGATGTTGTAGTGGCCGCTGATGTAGTTGCCATCGCGTCGAAGTGCGTGTCGCTTCCACCGTTGTAGTACTGCTTCACGGCGTCGAAAAGCAGCACCGGGTAGACCGCGTTGTCGACGACGCCGCTGATCCAGCTCCAGTAGCTCTCCATCGTCCCCCAGAAGGGGCCGAACGCCTCCGTTACCCACAGCGAGTACCCGCCGTTCACAGGAAAGGCGCTCGAAAGCTCGCTCGTGATCTGGATCTGCGGGTAGGACCAGATCGCGGCCACCAGGAAGGTGGAGACTATCCCGACCAGCGGCCCGTAGTCGCTGAAAATCTCTTCGGAACCCCAGGGGCCGCCGGACACGTTGAAAAAAACGATGGCCATCACCGAAAACTTGGAAAGAAGACGGGGGCCGCTGGAGGAGGGCTGCTGTAGTTCTTGGGCGGCTGTAGTCGCTGACGAGGCGAGGAGCTGCTGCGCGGAGTCTACAGGCAGCTGGTGCAAGTGCAAGTGGGTAGGACCATCTTGAAGATCAAAATCCCCTCCGGCCCCCGCAGCGGCCGCGGGCGATATCCTGTAGTTGGGGGCCCGTCCTCCCGGGGATATAATCCCGTCAAACAGCGTCGAGAGGTTGTTGGAGATTCGCGCTCCGATCCCATCTACCGCTCCCGCCCCAGCATGCAGCATATGATGCTCCTTCTCCAGTTTCAGCATTTTGTCGGCAAGCTGCGCATGCGCTCGTGCTCCCCGTTCTTTACTCGGCGACCTTGAGGCACCCGCTGACGAGGAAAAAGGAGCCCCGGCGCGTGAGGAGTGCTGCTGCTGGCCATAATGGTCACCCCCCGCCGGCGTTGTGCGGCTGGAGTGCAGATCCAGACTTTCTCTGGTTCTCGTCCCCGTTCCATCATGGTACTGGTCCGCTTTCATGGTCGCGCTGCTGCTTGTCGTGCGCTCGACGGTCCGGTACAGGAATTGCCGCAGGAAGGACGCCGTAGAGTAGTTGGAATTGCCAGGCGGGGTCTGCTGGTGACCAGAATGAGTAGACGGCCCCATCTCGCCGACTGCTTCACTTCGTGTCGCCTTCAGCCACGACGAGATGCGGCCGCGACTAGAAGTACTACCCCTCGAGGGCGGGGCATGCGGCGCATCCGGACTAGTGTCGCTCGCAGCACCTCCTCCGAACGACGTATCGATGCGTAGAGGTGGCGGCATCGATTGCGTTTTGTCGCCCACGCCGCCTTGGCCTTGCGCCCTGCGTTTTTTGTTCCTCGTCGCGCTACCGCTACTTGCACTACTCGCTGCGGCACCAGTTCCGACCTTCAACATCTTCAACGAGCTCCGCGGCCCTGGCGCTCCAGCTTCCCGGTTTGACGCAGTCGCGGCCGCACGCGCTGCTCCAGAGTCTGAATCCTCTAGTTCTGAGAAAGAGACGCTCGGCTCGAAAGAGTGATCATCTCCCCGCCCGGCGCTCGTGGTGGGTTGGAACGCTAAGGCTGATGCATGCGCCGCCTGCTGCGTGTTGCCATTTCCTCCGGCGCCCGTTGACATTGTCTCTGTGTCTGCCACGACAGGTCGTCGCTCCAGCAGGGTCTCTGAGCTGGAGCTGCTCCTACTGGACTTGAGGAGATTCCGGCTTCCACCGCCTGCTGCTGCTCGAAGATCTTCGTAATTGTAGTCCTCTACTCGACCACCAGCACCCGGCGGTGGACCGCCGCTCGTCGTCAGCACCGGCCTCGTCGTACTATTTTCTTCCCATCTGTGGTCGTTGCGAAAGTCAATTTCATTCTCGAATTCCGGATGCTTTTCCGCCAGGAGGTCGTGCGCCTGCGTGTCCAGCAACCGCAATTCCCAAAGCGCCGGCGCGGCGTGGTGCGCGTTCTGGTGGGGCGTGAGGCGGAGGCTCTGCGAAGATTGGTGCAGGTCCGCGTGTCCTATCCCTATGTCGTCCCGGCCGCCAGTAGAAAGGGTCGCGTAGTTGTCCTCAAGATGGCGAAAATCAAGCGTGACCTTTTGATCAACGCCAGCTGCAGGCTCAGCGGGCTGATTCGCCGGCGAGCGCGAGAGGCTGCTGCTGCTGGTCGGGAAGTATAGTCGGTCGGCGCCGGCGCGCTCCTGGAGGTGATGGTGATCCTGAACGTGTTGATCCTGTCCCGCCCCGACGCTCGCCAGCGCATTCGCGGCTTGCCGATGCAGGCTGCTTCGCGCCGAGGCGCCCCGGGAGGAGGGAGGCGAAGAGCTGCTCACTTGAGAGCTGTGCGCACCAGCAACACCGTCGTCTTCCACTATGGTGTGACCAGCTGGCAAGTGGGTAAGTATAGTGGTAAGTGAAATTCAGGGGGGGCTCTTCCGGTTCCCCATCGATCCCCTTTTGAAAGCCGGAAGGCAGGTTCACACAGTCGTCACCAATCGAAACACACCGCACTGGTGTAGGCCTGCTTACTGGGTGTTGAGATGATGGATGTGTGTGGACTGTGTTCAGCCTTCTCGTTACAAACTCTCTTGCTCGAAGATGTTCGCGTCTTGAGCCCCGCCGGGCAGGTTCCAGATTGAGGAAATGTCCATTGAGGTGCAATTGGCACCGAGATGGCATTCCAGCAGACCAATGGTTCAGGGTGATTTCTATGATGCGTTCCCATGAGAAAGATGAGCGTTGGGCGATCAGATTTCGATTGGCAGCTCTCGACCCGAGGAACAAACGAAAAACTTCCCGAAGACAAATCACTCAAAGAAACCGACGATCGTGTTTCACTTACAGATTTAACAGCTCCCCCGTCTATAAAAAGTGATTTGTAAGAGGCAAGTTTTTCTTACTTAGCCTACGTATAGCTTTGCGCTTTACAGTCACGTAGTTGACGCCTATGTAGTTGCGGCTACTTCTACCTTAATTGACTGAGGTACAATTTGAAAACCTAGAATAGAATTGAAAGATAGGACTTGATTACCGTTTATAGTCCCCGAGACTCGTGCCATCGGCAGCTGCTGCCGACTAGGCACAGTTCGAGACCTTGCAACCACGCCTGTGACTGCTCAGCCTCATACGAAAGTAGTTTTGGATAGTGCTGTATATCATTACCCATGGTGAGACTATTATCAATCTAGGAAGTCGAAAGCGCAGCTTCATAACGGACTGTCTTTTGTCGGTATTACGTGTTTTATTCGGTGGCGCCAACATCTTGATCTATCGTTCCACTGCTGCATCTGCTACAAGAAATCAATTCAACAACAAGAAATAGGTCGTGCTGAGATAGTACTTCCACTTTTGTGGTCAGGTTGGTTTATGGAGTTTCGGGCTCATCAAAGGACTAGCTGCTATGTGTATTTCCGTAATTGTTTTTCCCAAAATTACCATTTCGGCATAGAGTTAGTCTGTTCAATCAAATAGCTAAACTGATCTTTGCTTGTCAAATACCTTCACCACCCTGATCGTTGAGTTCTTAGCTGCCGATGCTTTTGTAACTGTGCCAACTCATCACTAGTTAGTCCCTTTTTCTTAGACTTAGTGCTGGAAGCCTATGACTGAATCAAAAACATTCTTTAGTCTTCCGTACTGTCTGTTTCAACCTTCAAAACCAAGGCGCCACCGCTTCAAGACTTAAGTAGGGGAGACACATGAGTGACCAGGGGCCAGTCGAGGACCAGGCGCCCTTCCCACATCACATGTACCCAGCCACTGCTTGGTTGTTCCCCCGCAAAACGCCCAGACCGCCTTGCGACCTCTTGTCGTCTGCCTTGTACCAATGGAGCTTCCCGCTCATCAGCTCCCTGAAGTTCTCGGACTTCTCGCGTTCGTCCGTGAAATACTTTGTCAGCACGTCGCATGCGTTTACGCGGTCCGACACGTGTATTAATGTACGTGGGAACTCGCTAAACAGCGCTCTGCTCCGCAACAAGGTTTTGTACAGCCAAATGTTGCCCTCGGAGAGCGGGGCGCGGCTCAGGATCCTCGAGATGGCTCCCGTGTTATCGAGGAGATCATACGTTGGAGCATGCAGTATGTCGTCGAAGGTTCCTCCGGTTCCGCCCACAATATCCAGGACCTTCGCGTCGTTGCGTTTCTGCCCGTGCTCGCTCCGTTGCAGCTCTTCCCCGTTCTCGCCCACCTTCGGATCTGGGCGTAAGAGGTCGGCCAGCCGCTCCTTGACTATTTCTGTCCTCATCATGCCCTTGCCATGGGCTTCCAGTTCACCTCCAAAGCTCGAGCCAACCATGGCGGCACCTGTTTCGAGTAACCAGTCGATCAGCGCAATCGCCAGCGCCGCCTTCGTCGCCGCCACTTGCGTCAGCAGCTGTTTGTTGCTAACCAGCAGCAGATAGCCGCTCAGCGGCAACATCGAGTCTTCGAAGGCCTTGCCGAATTCCGGGCGCGTGTTGTCCAGGGTCAGACAGCAACCTTTGTTCTTCACCGCGACTTTGCCCCCATCTTCCCCTTTCTTTTCCCGGAGCGGCCGGCTCTGGAGCGAACTGTCGGTGACCGCGAGGAAGACCAGTTCGCTGCCGAGTCCATAAAAGAAAAATAAACCGACTTTGGGGTAGCGTTTCAGCGTATCGGCCACGGCGTTGTAGTCGGCTGCGCGTTGGACGGTCCGGTACTCGTCGGTCCCCCATCCCAGCGCCTTTTCCTTGTAGAGCACGTCGGGCCTGCACTGATCGCGCAAATATCCGCGCGATCCTTTTACCGACCGGAACGCCCGAATTTCCAACGCACTCAGCAGCCGCTCTGGTTGTTGTCGCTGGCCCTTCTGCACCTCTTCCGATTCCCAGTGCGTGAGCTCCTTGCGCTTGTCCTCGCCTGTCATGAGGAAGCCTTGGCGCGAGCGGAGATGGAAGACTTGTTTTCCCGTGAACGTCTCCCCTTCCTGCTCGTCCTTTTCCCCTACTATCACGCACAGGCCGAGTTCGAAAGCGGGGCGCACCTTCCCCATGATGATGGAGATTACTGCTTTTGCAAGGACGCCGAGAAAGTCGTCTACATGTTCTCCAAGCCCTGCTGCCAGCTTGCCCCCCAGGAATACGCGGTAGATGCAGCGCGTGCCGAACGGCAGGATCATCCCCTGCTTCCGGAATTTCCTCACTACTGTCGCGCAAAAGCGCCAGCTGGCTTCGATGACCCCGCATTGCGGCACGAACATAAAAAGCACCGTGCTCGTGGTGAGTCGTTTTCCGGTTTTCGCCGACAGTCGTTGGAAGGCTCGTTCTGTGCACCGCCGAAATCGTGGCGAATGGACATACCCCATTTTCATTCGGGGGCGCTCCTCCGGCTTGTAGGCGTCGGCCTGATTAAAGGCACGGGGCAAATCCGCGACGACGAGCTCTGGATTGATTATGAAATTCCCCAGCAGCAAGAGCATCCTGGTCTCGAGCGCCGCCAGCGTTGGCGCGGCCACCTCGGAAACTTCCATTTCATGTTCAGCCGCGCGCTTCTGGACGTGTCCCCCGGGAGCCCATCTTATCTTGATTATCACGAAAACGCGTGAGTAGCGCTTTATGTCCAAGATCATCCGGGATGGCATCACCGGGAGGCCGGAATGTAACTTGCCGCCGTTGCTGTCCGCTGCTTCTTGGTCGCTCGCAGCAACCATACAGTACTCCCCATCCGCGGTTTTGGCGGTGAGCAGTCCTTCGCCTTCCTTGGCCATAGCCTCGACCACGTGATCATCGACCGGCACCGAGACTAAAAAAGACTCCGGCTCGTGATCCGGCACTTTGGTGGCGGATCGAAGGCATTTTCTTATTCCAGCGGTCATGCCGGGGCGGCAGAGTTTCGCCATCCTCTTTTCGGTGTCTTCGTCACATATGGCGTCGAGCGCATAGAACTCGAAACGCACCACTCCGACGTACCCGGATCCTGCGTGCCCGCCCTGTCGCTCGAAACGCGCCCGCCCCTGCTTGTCGACGTAAATGCACGCCCCAAAACATGTCCTCGACTCATGCGGCGACTTGGACACGTCCAGCTTTGCGCCTGGTGCCCCCCAACAGAAGGTGACCTCGTCCAGGAACCAGCGCCTATCTGCGTTGATGAGCCGCATGACACGATCCCACATCGGGTCGCTTACCTGCACTCCGCGGAGCCCCTGGAACTGGTCGCACACCTGCTGCGCCGTTTCGTGCGTGGCCCCCCACGGAATGTCTAGCAGGTCCTGGTCGGCACGCCACTCCTTGAACTGCATGAATGGGTCGGCAGGTGCACTCTTCGTAGGGGCCGCTCCGGAGGCGGAGGAAGCCGCGTTTTCGTGAACGGCGTCGCCTCGGATTTCCTCGTCTTTCCACTTGGCCTCTTCGTAGGAGCTGGCGGCCGTTTCTTCCTTTGCCGAGTCGAAGACGTCGGCGATTTCTCTACCCGACTTCGACACCATTATGCTAGCGACAGCGCAGAAGTCATCGCACGCGAGATCCTGCGCCGCCACATCCTCTTCTACTTCCTCCTGCAGAAGAGTGGGCAGCGGTTCGTCTTTGCTGGTTTCGACCTCTACCGTGTCGATTTGCGCCTCGGGCTGCAGCCGCACCGCGTTCATGTCCACTCCGCCGTCGTCGCTCCCTAGCCCTTCCTGCTCAGCTTCTTCCTGTTCTGGAAGAAAATCCACGACATCCGGCTCAGGCGCAAACGAAACATGCGGCTCCTCGTCCGGCACTGCTCCTACTAGCGCCAGGCCATCCTGGACAGCAGTTGGCGGCGGCAGGCCTTTGGGTAGCGCCTTTCCCGTCTTGAGCTTTCGGGGGTATATCCACCCGTCTAACTCGTGCACGTATCTGTCCGACACATCCCCGCAGAAAGTGTCGGCGAGCTCAGAGCAGAGTACGTCGCCGCCGCGCAGCGACCGGACATCCGCCGCGCGCTCCATTCCACACTGCAGGCAGGTGCGAAACTCGAACTTGCCCACGACGCGGCTCAGTCGACCTTCCTTCCTGATCTGGTCGAGCGCCTCCTCCAAGTGGGGCAGGTCCGAGCGCTGGAGCTCCACCGACCTGGACGCGAAGGTGAGCAGGAATTCGGTGTCCACAAGTGGCCGCACGTTTCGTCGGCCAACGTCAAACTCTCTACCGTCCGTCCCAAATGGCTTCACGAAGACGCGGTGCTGGTTGCTCGGGTCGGCTCGGAGAAAGACGCCCGACTGCCAGGAGCCATCCTTGGTGAGAAACTCCACCGACTGCCCCTCAGCGAAAGGACCGCCACGCAGGTGCTCCAGCTGCTTGTTCCTGACCTCTTCTATGCCCTTCACGTGGTCGGGATCTCCCATTAGCTGCGAGACCGCCGTGCGTCCCCGCTCTAGATGCTCCGCGCGCACCGCCACCTGATCCTTTATTGAGCTGGCGCTCCACCAGGCGAGGGAGTCGCTCTCTGGCCCTACCGCCGTGTAGTCGGCTAGTCCCACTTGCAGGCTGACCCGCGCGCGCGCTCTCTCGGAAATGGCGGCGTGCGCGATTTCCGTCATGTGCTGCTTCGGAATGTTCCCGCGAAGGTCGGGGTCGTGGGCCAGCTTGTGCATGACTCCCTTCCAGGTTCGTTGCCGCCTCTCCATCTTTGCGCTCATGTGCGGGCTGTTTCTCGCGAGTATGCGCACGCGCCGCCCGGTTGGCAGGGTGTATCTGGCCAGCAGCAAAGTTATGTGCACCGGGTCGGGGTCGCAGATCGAAACTGCCTTCAGTTTTCCGAACTGAAGAATCGTCCCCAGGAAACCGCGCACATCATCTCCCGTCGGGTGCCCCCTACTCTTGCCGCCCGTCGTCGTTTTGATGAAGTTGCTGGCGCCGGTGCTACTGCTGCTGGCCGTCTCGACAGGCACTGCTACCTCTTCTTCCCCGGCTGCTTCCACCTTTCTTTTCGTTCCCAGGTGGCGCCCGTAGCTCTCTCCTTCAACGAGCAGCAGATAGTTGAGGAAAGCCTCCGAATCCTCGAGCACCGGCGTGCCCAGGAAGGTGGTGTCGAAGGCACCTACAGCTAGCGGCGAGACGGATTCCCACGTCCCGATCACCTTGGGTAGCGGCGACACATGCTCCCGAAAACGTTGAAGGCCGGAGTTCAGCAGCGCCTCTGTGGCCGTCTTGACGTCGGCCACGTCCGAGTCCTGAAACACGGTTGCCGCGTGGTCCGCCAGCTCCTTGGCCTCGAATGTCCAGCCGCGGTTGGCCGCAAACTTCATCAGTTCCGCTAGGACTGCTCGCTGTTCTATCGAGAGGCTGCGCCTCGGATCGTCGATGCAGAGAATGTTGTAGTAATCAACATGGAACTGGAGGGGCGTGGTGGCGTACACGCCCCAAGGCCTGACGCGTCCAGCCACGTCGACTCTACTGTTCCGCAGCACCAGGGTGCGGAGTAGCGACACGCGCATGACCCGCTTGACACCCGTTAGCGAGATTACGTCTTGCAGCGCTTCTCCCACTGCCACGGCCGACAGCACTCCGTCTCCAACGATGACGATGCGCTGGGTCTTCTTCGCTAGCTCGGCTCGGAGCTGCTCTTTCATCCGCGTCAGCTCTGCCATTCCTGCAACCGTTCTAATCGCCTCTGGGGCTATGCCGGACAGTGTCGCCTGCATTTCACCCTCCAACTCCGCTAATCTCTGATCCACCGCCTGCGGCACCTCCAGGAACTTGGTGGACTTGCCGCCGCATGCTTCTGGTGGTGCTGCGCCCCGCGCCATCGTGATGATCCTGTTTTTATGCAGGTCGGAAGGGGTCCTCACCTGCGCCGCAAACCTGGCATGCAGCTTCTTTTCCACCACCTGAGTCTTTCCCTTGATCGGAATGTGCGCCGTGGCCAGACCCTGAAGTGGCATCGCTGGCTCGTGCAGCTCTCCTTCGGCAAAAAGGTAGTCGCGCACGACGCTGCGCGGCCCTCCGGAAAAACTGTGCGTTTGCTTGTACAGCTCGAGGTCCTTCTTGCGCTCGGGGTTTATGACGTGCCCAGTATGGACTGTCGCCTTTACCCGGAACACCTTGTCGACGAACAGAATCTCTTCTATGTTGTCCAGGTTTCGAACCACGCGTCGCTCAGCCCTGATGTCTACTTCATCCGCCGGTGGGAGCGAGGTAGCGCACAGATAAGTCTTGCGGTAGATCCGGCGGAACTTCCTCTCCTGCGCCGCCTTGGCCGCTAGTGTCGATTCCCAGAACTGCCTTTCCTGTTTCTCGGCCAGCAGAATCTGCTTGAGTTCTCGCGGTGGCATCTGAACCGGGGCCAGCTCATTCGCGTGCACCCCTAGTGCCTCTCGCTCTTCGGTGGCCGTCGGCATCGCGCCGGAGTGAATTCTTACGCCACTGACCAAAGGCAGGACCGGCTTCCTGCCCTGCACCTGCTGCTGTTCGCCTCCCAGCAGCTTCTTGGTCCCGTAGGTCTTGGCGAAGATGGTCCTCCCGATCCACTGTTCTCCGTCCCGCAGTGGCACGGGCGGTAGATGCGCATCGTCCGATCGCCAGTCATCTCGACGCTCTCCTGGTTGCTTGTCGCCGTCGAGAAACTGGCACTCCGTGACCCTCTTGCTGAGGATCGATTTCCTGATCTTCTCTTCTGGTATACCTGCTGAGTGTGGGGTGAAGAGACGGCCGCGTGGCTTGTGATGTACGCGAATCAACTTCTGCTCGTCTTCTTCCCACTCGTCGAGGCCCCACTTCACTCCCTTCACACGTGGCGGCCCAAAGAGTTTTTCTTTCACAGTCTTCGTGATCGGTTGCAGCTTTTGACCCTCCGCCTGCTGCTCCGCTATGAACGCCAAGACATCTGGCGTCAGCCCGTCGAAGAGCGGTATTGGAAGCCTGTATTGCTTGTGTGGCGCGAAGTATCGTCCCCACCTCACGCCCTTCTTCTCTGAGCTGCAGTCCGTGTCGATTCCGGCGATGAGTTTGAGCTTTAGACCTACTAGCTTTGCTGCTTCTTTCGCCCATTCGGAGTCGTCCACCGCGATGAGTTCTGCTACTCCCCCTTCACCGGCAGACATCGATCCAAAAGGAACTACTCCAAACTTGACGACCGTCGTCACTCCTCCTGCTGTGTCCGCCTCGATGGCACAGCTTTCCGACTCCACCGCCACGCCGTGATCCTGGAGAAACTTCAGGAAAACCTCAACCCATCTTGAACCCGCGAATACCATTCCAGTAAAACCGGAATCGTCGTCGAAGATGGCCAGATGCGCCGAGACGTCCCCGCGGTTCTGCTCTGCCAGCTTGTGCACTACCGTCTCCTCCCTACTGTACAGCACCTTCACCGAGGCCACGCACTCCCTGACTCGGTCAGTCACCGTATCCGTCAGCAGCGTGGGTGCTGCGGACGGTATCGGTTCTGTCCCGTCCAGTGGAGGGCTGCGCTCAGTTCTGGTGGCTGTCAGCGGCAGCGCCAGCTCGCTTGCTTCTCTGGTGGCGGTTGAGTTTATAGTCGTCCCAAGACTTAGTTGAAAAACGACAGCAGGTCATCGGCCGCCGCGACGTCCGCCTCCGCCGCTTCATCACCATCTTTCTGCCCCTGCACAGTGTCGATGCTTTCACCCAGCTTCGACTCGCCTCCTTCGTCCGTGGCCCCTTCTTCCTGATCAAACAAAGTGATCTCGTCCACGACGTTGCCGTCCGCGTCGAAAGCCCGCGCCGTCACCTTGCTTTTTCCGCCCTTTTTCCCTTTGCCGCGGCCCTTTCCCCCTTTGCTGCCTCGGTTTTGGCGGAGGAATTTCGTGAAGTTGATGATGTTTTTGTGCTTCGCAGGACAATTATCGTACGAGTGTCCCGGTGGTGGTCCCGGCGCTCCGCACGCTCCACACTGTTTTGGCAGCTTGCATTCCGACGTCCAGTGGTCACCCTTGACTCCGCAACTCTTGCAGAGCTTTTCCTTTTCTCCCGCCGCGCCGGCCCCTCCCTTGAACCCAAACTTTTGGTAGTACTGCGATCCAGCGCCGACTGTGTTGACGGCGGTCGGAGTTGCAGCCGGGTTCGAGGGCGTGACCGTGTTGAGCCGAAGCGTGTTCGCGGCCGCCAGCTTCTTTTTATCCTCCGGGTTCCCAAGATGTATCGCCGTCCGCGGCGTTTTCTTCCTGGTGGCATATTCCAGTAGGGCCTCGAAAGTTGGAATCGGAATATGCTTCTCCTGACAGACCCGCTCGCGCACTTCTTCAGGCAGCTTGATCCGCATGGCGAGCTCGCGCAGCAGCAACATCTGCGCAAGCGGTCCCTTTACGTTGAGCTGGGTCCCAACTCCTTTGGCAGCGGTGGCGAATCGCAGTAGCTCCGCGACGAGGTCGGCTCCGGACACCATCCAGGTCCCATTCAGGTGGTCCCAGCGTGCCACCCTGGTCGCCAGGTCCGACGTCAGCTTGGGAAAGGCGATCATCAGGGCCTGGAAGTAGTTGCGGAAGCGGTGCGCGGCGGTCGCTTCTTTTGCAATAGCCCCGGTGTTGTAGAGCAGAGCGCGCTGCTCCGCAGAGTGCCCATCCCTCATTATTATCATGCTGATCAGACTCTGTTCGAACTCAACCTTTAGCAGCTTGCCCTGGAGGCAGGCACTGATTACCTCAACGAGGTGGCTCTGCCACGCCCTCAGGGTGGCGTAATTGTCCGTGTTAAACGGTTCCGACATGGATTGCGCCTCTTTCCACTGGAGTCTCGTTTTGTCGAGTTCTTTCCGCGAATACCTCGATCCGGTGAGGTCGTACTCCGACTGCAGCTCGATCGTAAATTTTGGGAGCACCCCGACCAGGCCGTACTTGGGGTCGATTACGAAGTCGTCGTCCGCTATTTCTTGGCCGTCGTGCCGCTGCGTCACCGCTTCGCCGATCACGAACACCCCTCGCTCTGGTCGCTTGCTGGAGCTGCTGGCTGCTCCCGGCGTGGCCTGGCCATCCGCCGAAGGATGCGTGCGCGCCCCGGGCGTCACCATGCCAGCCATGTCTGGAGTGAACGCGGGAGCGTCCGGATTCAGACCTCCCTTTCGCTTCCCCTTCTTGCCGTCGCTGATGTCGAAGTGTTCTGCCGTGGCAGCCCCTCCAATGGTGCCTCTTTCTCCTACGTTGGGCTCCGAATTGCGCCGTTCCGAGGCGTTCCGCTTGCCTTTGCTGCGCCGCGCCGACGGCTCCTCCGTGCTGCCGAAGGCGAACGAGTTGGATCTAGCTCTGCCACCGGGCGCCGAGCCGTCGCCGCCACCTGGGCCGATGGTTTCGGAACCAGACTCACTTCCCGACGAGGACGAGCTGTCCTCTCCTGCAGAGCCGCCGCGCTTGCCTTTCTTGCTCTTGGGCGTGGACCGGTTTGATCGTCGACTCGCTTCGCTGCTGGACTGCAGTTGCTCAGCCTTGCTTTCTAGGGCAGACAGAGTGTCCAGCAGGCGGGCACTGATGGTGGCCTGCTCTTGCTGCCGATTCCGCGTGGAATTGAGTGCGCTGCTCTGCTCTTGTACCTTCTGACTGAGCGCGTTCTGGACGGAGTGCAGAATTTGTGTCTCCTTCGCGCGCAGCCCGCCTTCCTCCTTCTGCTGCGCGAGTTCTTGCGCCAGCAGCGCGCTCTTCTGCCTCTGCTCGATCTCTTGGCTCAGAATCTTTCTTACGATTTCATCAAAGTTTCTCCCGATGTTGCCTTCGCCCTCTAGCAGCTGGAGTCTGACGTCCCCGATGGCATCGGTCGCCGTTGCGAATTCTGCACGGATGCCGTCGACCAGGCCCTCCGTGCGCATCAGCCGTTCCTTGGCCACTCGGAACGCGAGATCCACATTGGACTGGTCAATTTCCCTTCCAAGTTCCAGCGTCGCCGTTCGCACCATGACGTCGGCGTGCTCTGACTAGCCGACGCATCGTTTCGAGTGGCGACTCCTCCACGGACCGTGCCGAAGAAGCAGAGCTCCCCTCAGCGCGCTGATCTGCCGCTCGTCGCGCGGGACGCTGGCGCATGGAAGCGCCACGCTCCACGTCCCCAAGCTGCTGCTGCCTGGGCCTGTCGACGATTGCTGGGCTCCGTGCTCGGCCATAGTGCGGCTGCCCCTCTCCGCCGGATGGGCGCTCCGGGCTGGGGAGCCCCGCTATGAAACGCCACGAAGAGTCACCCCTGATGCGGCCGCTGCGTTCTGTATTCGGCGCCGATTCCGATCGGCTCGTGGCCTGCTGCCCCTGCAGCTCTGGCACCTCGGCCATTTCCTCGCCTTGATCCGACATGACTGGTTCGCCTTACTGCTGCCGTGGACACGGCGCAGGCTGATTGCCGTCGCGCTCCAGGCCAAACGCTACCCTTCCTGGGTTCGCCGGAACGATCGACCTAGCCGGATCCCACGAGCTCGGACGCTGGTCCCGCTGCCGAGGGTCTGTGACGAAGCGGTAGTGGAACCTCAGCGGCACGTCGTAGGTCTTGTAGAAGATGGCTCTGGCCGGTTCTCCGATGTGAAAAGTGTTCCTGAAGCTGAAGGCCTCTTCGTTGCCGGGGATGGACGACAGGCGGCCAAACGCCTCGGCTGCCGCTCCCTCGAGCGGAACTGAAGTGCGCACCCGTGGGATGCGGCGGCTGCGGTAGCAGAGGGCGTAGGGCGAGGTAAGGATTACGCTGCTGTAGATGACTTCTGCTCGGCCGCGTGCCGGATTTCTGATGCGAAGCAGCGTCGCTCGGAAGTTCCGTTCGTGCGCTAGTCGTTCGGCTGGTGGATCGTAGATGAAGTGTTTCCCGTAGTCCGGACCTTCCGGACCCTGCGCGTCGCGCAGCTGCTGAAGGACGAGAGAGAAACGACGAAAGTGCAGGAGCTGCTGCTCGCACTCCCCAAAAACCTCCCGCCAGGCGTCAGCCCGCAGGTTGGTAGAGATGCGGAAAGCTACTGCAAACGCCTCAGGATAGTTGCCTGCTGTGGCCGGAGAGTAGAGGCCACGCAGCGGATCGCTGTCGTCGTCCGTAGCTTCTTCTTTCAGACGGCTGCCAGCGTTCTTGACTTGATCGAGGACTCGGATAAACGTGGAGGAATGGGTCACGCGCACGGGACAGTCGCCAATAACCCGACTCCAGATTGCTTCCTTCTGGCTGGGACTCTGCTTGAGGTCCACGCGTCGCGCTCGCTTGCGCTGTCGTATCTGAAACAGGACGCTCTGGAAGAGGTGAAAGTGCAATTTCTGCGTGTAGCAGAAGAACTTTGGCTGTTTATACACCGCCCGACTGCGGATGTCCATTCAGGAAAACCGGTTGCGCTTGTGCGGGAGCGTGTACAACAGGTGCGCTCACACCACAGGAGCCTGCTCGAGAGACACGCAGGAGAGTGACCGCACACAAGCCGAGGGCTGGCGCACCACTTCTCCAGGGTCAGTCAGAGCGGTACTAGTGAGTGAAGCGGCGCCCTTGCCACGCAGCTCCGCGCTCTTACTGCTGCAGAAAACTTGATGCCCTTCCTGTTTCTAGTCGAACTGGCCTTTCTGCACGCGTTCGAGAACCTCCTGCTGCTGCTTGGTGTGTGCTTCTGCGTCGGCCTGGAGTCTTTCGCACTCCTTCCTCAGGCGTGTTCGTTCTCGCTTTCCCTTGCGTGGCTTCAGCGAGCGCCGCGCCACCTCTTTGACCTCCTGCGGGATCACGACTTCACTGAGAACCTTGCCTTGCTCCACCGCCTGGAGCCGCAGCTCCTCCCTGACTACTACCTTGCGCGTGCGCCGACTCGGATTCTTTGGGAAGTCGGCCGGTTCGGCAATAGTGATGAATTCTGTCTTTGAAGTCGCCAGCCGCGTGAGTGGTCGCCGGGGCACTAGCGGAACTTTCTGCAGCGCGGTCCCACTGCTGCCCTGGATGAACTGCTCCTCCTCTTCGGAGGGGCTGTCGGATGCCACTGATGGCGTGCGAGAAACGATGAAGTCGCTGTATTCCGGCGAGTCTTGGCTCGAGGACAAAGTATTACAATTACAACTTGAAGAACTGGACGTGCGTGGGCGCTTGTGCGAAGCTGATGGGGCAGAGACGTTTCTCGAGGAGAAATATAATTCTCTATTAATTCCGGACCCCTTGCTGCTGGCCGAGGATCTTGATCTGAGGCGCGCCTTCGGGACTGGGGCTAAAGCTTGCTTCAGATGTCTAGCTGATTTCTTCACGCTCTTGCTCTTGCAGTTGTCGGCGGTCGGGATACTGCTCATAACGATGGTTGCTGCTGTTCGGGAAGAGTGCGCACATGCCTACGGGAGAGTGCACAGACTGGATGTTCTCCAAAGCTTCCAGCGGATGGCCGTGTTGCGAGAATGACCAGGATGCGTTCGTCGTCCACGTGCTTGACTGATTTCCAAAAGAAACCGGGTCTCCACGCACCGTCTTTACCCCGGAATTCTTGGAGCCGTTGGAGCTCGATC